>CAUYPK010090053.1:0-19415 GCA_963574355.1 Loris lydekkerianus
TAGCAAAGTATCCCAGGAATGGAAGAAAAAGTATCCAATGTACTCAGCCCTACTATGAAGCTAAACTATAGCTTTCACATGAAGGCTATAACCCAACTATACCACAAGACTATGGGGAAAGGACCAAGGAAGGGGAAGGGACGGGGGAGGTTTGGGTGGAGGGAGGGTAATGGGTTGGGCCACATCTATGGTGCATATTTTTATCTATAATAATAAAAAAAAAAAAAGAATTGGGCTTTGAACTCAAACCCTTACCATTGCACTTGTTCATTTTCAGTTCTTCACTTATTCCACACAGCTTTTTGTTGTTTTGTGTTTGTTTATTTTTTGTTTTGTTTTTAAAAAAGAGACAGGGTCTTGCTCTGTTGCCCAGGCTGGAGGGCAGTGGCATGATTATGGCTTATTGTAGTCTCAAACGCCAGGACTCCAGTGGTCCTCCTGCCTCAGCCTCACAGTAACTGGACTATAGGCATGCACCCCCATGCTCTGCAAATTAAAAAATATTTTTTTCTTTTTAGAGACAGGATCTCACTATATTGCCCAGGCTGGCTTCAAACTCCTGGCTTCAAGTTATCCTCCTGCCTCGACCTCCCAAAGTGCTGGAATTATAGGTGTGAGTCACTGCACCTGGCCCTTCTCAATGTTTCTAAGATTAATACTTCCCAGAGCCTTTGCACATGCTGTTCCCTCTGCTTGGAACTCTGTTTCTCTCCACCTTCTGCAGCTTCCCCTACCCTAATTCCTCCCTCTCTTTCAGATCTGAGCTTCTCACCCCTTCCTAGACCACCAGTATAACTTGACCCCTGTACAGCTCCCAATGTAACATCTCTCTCTTTGCTTCTCAGCAGTTACCATACTTAGCCATCATTTCTCCTGCGTAGTTCCTCACCTGTCTTTCCCATTAAATTGTGAGGGCAAGGACTTGGTTCTGGCTCAGTGCCTGGCACAATGTTTGGTATTAATAAATAAATGGATGAATTCCTGAGTCATCCAACTTCAGGAATAACTAGAATAACTTCAGTCATTGTCCTAGTCTGTTTGGGCTGATATAACAACAAACCTTAGGCTAGGTGGGCTTGGTGCCTGTAGCCCATTTGTTAGGGCGCCAGCCACATACACAGGGGCTGGCAGGTTCAAACCCGGCCCGGGCCTGCCAAACAACAATGACAACTGCAACAACAACAACAACAAAAATAGCTGGGCATTGTGGCGGGTGCCTGTAGTCCCAGCTACTTGGGAGAATCACTTAAGCCCAAGAGTTAGAGGCTGCTATGAGCTGTGACGCCACAGCACTCTACCGAGGGTGACATAGTGAGACTCTGTCTAAAAAAAAAAAACCCCAAGCCCCCTTAAGCTAGGTGGCTTTAAATGATAGAAATTAATTTCTCAGAGTTTTGGAGATTAGGAAGTCCAAGATCAAGGCACTGGCAGGTTGAGCCTCTGGGGAGGGCTTGTTTCTGGCTCGTAGATGATGAAACTTCTCGCTGTACCTGCACATGGTGGACAGGCAGTCTCTGGGGTTCTCTTTACAGGGCACTGATCCCATTCATAGGGGCTCTGCCCTGATGACCCAGTCACCTCCTAAAGGCATCACACCTCTAACAACATCACAGTAGGGGTTAGATTTCACAGATGAATTGAGGGTTGGGGACACACATTCAGACCACTGCAGTCTAATTTCTCAGTCTCCCTGCAAAGCTGAGGCCCAGTAGAGAATGATGGCTTGGTCACCGTGGCACAGCCAGTCAGCATCTGAGAGGTAATGATAGAACTGCAAACAGCTACCACCGCGAACTGGAGCATCATGACGGTCCTAAGGGGGGATGATTCATAGGGAAAGGGCTTTGGGACAGTTTTGGTGGCTCCTTGCCACCAAATCTAAGGGGCAGGTACTATCACCACCACCACCACCATCATCATCCTTGTTTTCCCGATGAGGAAACTGAGACTTAAGAGTGTCTGTTACTTGCCGGGGAGCGGAGGAGAAGACTGGCCCCGGCTCTGACACCGAACCTGCAGCTCCCGCCTGGCCCTGCCAGTCCGTGATGGGGCGGCAGGACCCAGGCGGGAGCTTGTGGGAGGAGGAAGGAGAAGGGGGACAACTCGCTGGAGTTCCTCCGGGAGGCAGGCTTGGCCAAGGGCGGGAGGGGACGCCGGGTTCCCAGCAACCGCGCCGCGCGCACAAAGGGGCCCCTGTTCCGCCCCGCCGAGCAGCTGGGCCTGGAGCAGCCGCCCCGCCCCTGGGCCGCCCCCTGGCTGGTGGCCGACCCCGCCGGCTGTCTCTCCGTCAGTCTCTTGCTGTCCCCAGCCTCCGTCTCCACCGGTCCCCCTTTCTTCTCTCTCCCTCTCCCCCGGCCCCCACCCCTCGGAGATGAGGCCGGGGTCGGCGCCCAGGGCCAGCCAGCCCCGCTCGCTCCAGGGCTAGACGAAGGCAGGGGCTGCACCCGGCTGATGGACCCTGAGAGCCACAAATCCAGCGACGAGGAGAGGAGCAGCCACCGCCGCTTGTAGCCGGTCACCATGGTAACGCCTGCCAAGGCTTGGACCACTTTGCTCTGACCCCTTGAGCAGGGCACCATGCTCCCCAACCCTCTAGAACTGCCCCTGGTGTGCAGCACCTGACCTTTTAAGCAGAGACCTCCTTCAGTGCCTGGCCAGGGGTCTGTGCTTAGCTGCCCTCCCCTCCAACAGGGGCGGGGTGGATAGGGTGCAGGAACCCATCTCGGCCTTGTCCTTTGCAGGCCTCTCCACGCGTGAAGGGCTCGGAGTAAGGTGGGACTGCTTGTAAACTTTAATTTGTCCCCACCTGTAGCACAGACCTGAGCTTGAACACCACCAGCTCTTGGGCCTTGGACAAAATTTGGAGAGGTTTTGCATTTTAATTTGGGGCTGACTGTCAGAAATGCAGATTTTCCTGACATGGGGTTTGTATGGAGTTATGGGGGTTTGTATAGGGATTAAAGTCCCATTCCAGCACAGCTGGGCAGGTCACAGCAACGAGGGTTAAGGATGCAGAGTGGAGAGGAGAGAATTGTTTGCCAGAACTTGGGATGGCCTGGCTACTTTAGACTCAGCTCTGGGAAGTCAGATCAGCTCTGGTGAGAATTGGGTGAAGAGTAGGGTGGTACCCTCATACCTGGGCTTTCTGGACTGCCATCTTGAGAAGGTTGGGACACTCTGTGAGAGTCGTGTGTGTGCACTTGGGTGATTTGTGCCAGTATCTGGGAACAGGGATGAAAGAAAAGTCTGTTTTCAGGGAATCTCAACCCAGCTCCAGACAGGCCTAGGAGCCTGGGGCAGATTTGCAAAAGCTCTGAGGATTTGGAAAAGAGCTTTGAAGACAGTCTGGGGCTTTAACTGTAACTGTCTATGTTAAATTCGTGTGGATTTTCACTCGAGTGTGTGTCCACATGCAGATGAATTGTATATAAAAGTGTATTCATACTCACATACACATGTGTACACACAGCACACTGTAGTGCTCCCACTGGTTCACTGGCTGAACATATGTGTCTTCTCATATACAGGAGCCTTGCCCACCTGCTCTTTCATACTGCTAAAACATGGGCATACACCTGCATACGCACCACGGACACTGCAAAGCCAGGCACCGAAATCCACACACACTCACGTTGTTCTTGGAGCTGTTTGAAAATAATCATTAAAAAGCAAATGGTTATTCACCTCTCCCTGCAGGCAAGGTCCTGTGCTAGGTGATTTATATGTGGGACTCATGTAACTCACACCAACTCTAAGAGCTGGCCTGCTGGTATCCCCACCCAGGAGATAGGGACAGGAAGCTCTGGGAACTTAAGTGGGTGCCCAAGGTCACCCGACCAAGAAGCGTGAGTTAGGACAGCCTGAAATCTGAGCCTGCACTCAGCTGTCATAGTCACCCCAGAGCCACAGCGGGCAAACACTGGCATTTGCCAAATCTCTCCTGGTTTTGCATCTAACCTAGTTAAGAGTTTTAGAATCCAGAGTCCCATCACTGAACCCCAGACCCTCAGATCAAGAGTGAGACATTGGTTGGGCGCCTGTCGTTCAGTGGTTAGAGTGCCGGTTAGAGTCAGGGGTGGGGAATAGGTTTGAACCCAGCCCAGGCCTACTAAACAAAACAAACAAAAAGTGTTTAAGAGTGAGGCATTGGGCTACCCTTCTCAAAGGTTGAGCACCTCTTTCCTGATGGGCGGATTTTTCTCTCTTTCTTGTCTTTAAATTGTGAAAGTTGTCTCCAGCCCACCTCTCTGGCCTCAATTCTGTTTTCCAGCCACTCTGGCCGTGGTTTAGAACCTCTTAGGGTTTGTGCTCCCTACTGCCTCAGGGCCTTTGCATGTGCTTGTCCTACTAAGTGGAACACCTATACATGTGAATTCCTATTCATCCAGTAAATCTCTAACCAAATGTCACCTCTTCAGGAAAGCCTTCCCTGACTTCCCCGACTCTCACTCTACCACGCTATCCTTCCTTCCTTTATGATACCCACCACAGTTCTAATTTTTTACAAAAAGCAAATAGCCCAGTTTTAGAATAGCCCAGTATCACAGAATTGTATGGCAAAGGGATTTAGGTTTCATCCAGTCCCACATTTCCCAAATTTTAGTATGATTGAAACGACTTTTACATATCTGCTTACTGGATAAAATATTGTAAGAAAATAATAAAATCTGCTGCTCATTATTTGCTCAGTATTTTTCTTTAAATCAACTTGCTTTATACACTTAAAAATACATTTAAATAGAAACTTTTATGTTGTGACCATGAAAAATCAGTACCTATTGTCATAAATAAAAAGTAACTAAAAAATATATATATATATTCAGTGAAGGCAAATCTGTATCTACTTATTTATTTAGAGACAGAATCTCACTTTGTCACCCTGGGTAGAGTACTGTGGTGTCATAGCTCGCAGTAACCTCGAACTCTTGGGCTCAATATATTCTTTTGCCTCAGCCTCCTGAGTAGCTGGGACTATAGGTGCCCACTACAACGCCTGGCTATTTTTTCTATTTTTAGTAGAGACATAGTCTTGCTATTGCTCAGGATGGTCTCAAGCTCCTGAGCTCAAGCAATCCACCTGCGCTGGCTTTCCAGAGTGCTAGGATTACAGGCATGGCCCATAAAGTGTGTTTAGAAGAAGTAGGAAAAGTAACCTGAAGGCCAGCTGGTGGGTCACAGAACCGGGCCAATGAGTTGGTAAAGTAATAGGGAGCCACTGTTGAGCAGTGGAGGGTCACTGTTGGATCTGGGTGTTGAAAAGGCCACTGTGTTGGTCAAAGGAAAGTTTGGCCTGGTGGCCAGGAGCCTGGGGGAAAATATAGGGGATTATGTGCTCAGGTTCATACTGGAGTTCTGCCACTATTAGCAATAGAATCTTGACTTTAGTTTCTTAACTTATAAAATGGGCATAAAAGTACCTCACCCATACAATTATTGGGATGATAAAGTAAAATAATGCATAGAAAGTGCTTATCACAGGCCTAAGACAAAACTTGCTCGAGAGGAAGCAGGCCTAGTTATAATTGTCGGGTAGGATATGGTGAGTCCCAGGGCAGAAGCAAAGGGGAGAGGGAAAGAAAGGAACAAAGCAAAAGTCAGTCTCAGAGAAGTGAAGTGACTTCCTGGAGGTCACTCAGATGACACACAGCAGAGCCCGACTTGAGCGACTTGGGTCTTCTGACGCCTACTCTTCTTGGCTCACTGCATCTGGGCTGTTTTTCCAGTTTCTGGAAGATTTTTGTAATAAGGAGCCAATTCTCGCTCATACCTCCACCCACACAAAAATAAAAACGTACTTAAAGCAAGAAAGTTTTAGTTGGATGGGAATAAGAACTTCCCAGCCGCCAGAGCAACAGAATGCTCGTTTTAGACTCTATAGTGTGGAGAAGTTTATTGGGGAGTATCCCAGGTACTTGAGACTGGAGGTCCTGCTGGGCTGTATCTGGCTCACAGATGTGTTTGGTTTGGCCAGCCTTTAAAAAATTGGGAGGTTTTACTAAAAAAGCAGTAGATTAGACAATGCTGTGCCAAAGCAACACTCAGAGGCTGCTGAAGAGTAGGGGTGTGGGCCCCAGACCTCAGTACTCCATATTGTTTCCCTGATGCTGAGGCTATTGGGGGCCACTCACCCCTCTTCCTGAAATCACTTCTGTCACCCAGGCAGCTACTGTGTGCCAGGCTCTCTGCTCACATTCTCTTGCTCAGCCCATGCGGGAATGCCAGGACTAAGCAAGAATAGCCATTTTGCAGTTAAAGAAACTGAGGAAGGCCAGGTGCAGTGGTTCAGCCCTGTAATCCCAGCACTCTGGGAGGCTGAGGTGGGAGAATCTCTTGAGGTTTAAATCAAGAGTTTAAATCCAGCCTGAGCAATATAGCAAGACTCCATCTCTCAAAAAAAAATTTTTTTTTTAAATTAGCCAAGCATGGTGTGCATGCCTGCAGTTACTTGGAGGCCGAGCCAGAAGGATCACTTGAGCCCAGGACTTTGTGGCTGGGCTCAGTTGCCCCACCACACTCCAGCAACAGAGCAAGACCTTCTCTCTAAAATGTATAAATAAATGAGGCTTATCTCGGCCAAGATCACAGAGAAGAAAAGAGAGGAACTAACCCACAGCTGGGTCAGCCACATCTACCCTGCTGGCCTGTCCCTTGCTTTTCCCCTGCCTAGGGGCCACTAGCCTGGGGGCTGGGCCCCGCAACTGCCTGTCCTTCCATTTCTAGTGGGGCCTAAAGAAGCTGTTTACCCTGCACAGAGCAAGGCTCACAGACTGGGACACTTTTGGTTTCCATAAATTGGCTCAGTTTGCCACACACTGTTACCATTTAGGGACAGCCAGTGAAAAGGAAGAATGTTCTGAGTTAACAGGACTTTGCGCTGTCGGCCAATGCATTACCTGCTATGGGCCTGGACCCCAGGGACTCAGAGCTGTCCAAGAATTCAGGGAAGCAGCACATGGTGAAGGGGCCCTGGCAACTGCAGGATGGAATGCTGGCCACTCTTATTCCCAATCAACCAGGCAGCCCAGCCTGGGTCCACAGGAACCCTACACCAGACGAGGGCCCCTAGGAATGATTTCCATGAAACTTAATAGACATGTTTCCATTCCTTCCCAGTGAGCACAGCCAGCTGGGTCTTTAACTATTCCTCAGCAGGAGCCAGGGCAGGAGACAGAGGTGTGAGGCTGGGAAAGAAGAAAGGGAGGCAAGCCCACGCCCCCTCTCCCTGCAGCCCAATGCCGGAGGAGCCCACCAAGTGGACAGGCAGAACCAGGCCACATCGCTGGCCCCTATGCTATGCTCATGACCTTCTGGATTGACACGGGGAGCCTTGTATGATGCCCGGGTTATAGAAAACTCTCTATTCGTAGTGGTTTTGTCTGGGCAGGGGTGTATTCCTTTACTTCTATTTCAACGTCTTTGCAATAAGCCACTGCTATTACTATAATCTTAAGTACCATTCTTATTAAGTAAAATAAACAAATGTAAAGAATACAGGTTGATGCCTTTTTACCTATATACTCACTAAGTATACCTGTAACCACTTGCCCAGATGAACAGACAAAAGATCTCCCCTCTTCCAGAAAGAGGTTCCCTCCCAGCCAACCCTTGGAGTAATGACACTCCTGACTATGTTTTTAAAGAAAAAATTCATACAATATAATCTATAGTATGTATAAAAACATTTATAAGCCTAGAAAAAAGTCCAAGTTGACATAAAATGAAGTGTTAACTACAGTTGCCCCTGAGGGCTGTGAGGGGCAGGAGGCTTGTAAGGCAGCTTTTAAACTTTCTTTATAGTTTGTTGGATTTTCCAAATATTCTGCAACCAGCCTGTATAGCTTTTATAATCAGGAGAAAAAAAACAAAAGTGTGATTGTGTGTGTTTTTAAGGCCAGTCCCCTTTTTAAATGGTCTCACCAGATGTTAGCTGGATCTTCTGAGATGTGGACTGAACTTTTCATAAAAGTTCAGATTTACCCATTTACTCCAACAGGCAAAGATTTTAATATCACTTAGCATCAGCTGCTTCCTTGCTTGGGAAGAGAAGCTGGGCTGGGGGGTAGAGTCCTAGGGTTGCCTTGAACCCTTGCTCTGTTCTGTGGGGGAAATGCCTAGGGATAGTGAGATTCTGGCCCTGACTCATTGAGTGACCTTGGCCTTAGTTTCTCCATCTGTAAAAGGAAAGTACTGGTCATATCTATCTGCAAGGGATCTTCCATTCTAGAATTCCAAGTATGATTAGGTTCAGGAAGGTTTGGAGCTTGGATGTGGTTTCTGAATGGGTTCAGGTAATCCTCAGTTGATAAGGAAGTTTAAAAAGATTGGTCTCATCCATCTTCCTGCCTCACAGGGAGGGTCTAAACCAGAAGCCACAGATACAAATGCGTTCAAGGGCCTGACATGACATAGAAGACAGAGATTGGCCAAGTGTGAGGAAGCAACTTCTTCAGGCCCTCTGGGGGCCAGCTTTGTCTGATGGATGAGTAAAAGGAAATAACAAGAACATTAACACGGCACCAACACTTTTACTTCTCCCAAGACCCTCGACGTCTCTCATTTCCTTATATCTCCAGGACAAGCACAGGCAGCATAGGAACTAGAACCCCATTTTGCATATGGGGAAACTGAGGCACGCCAAGGCTGAGATAGTTTAACTCATTGTTTTCTAGAGACTGGGATGTAGACCATAGTTAGGACACAGCTATGTCACAGACTGGAGCTAAATGACACAGAACCATGTGGGGAGAGGGTCAGTCCCTTTTGAATTCTCTGATCTTCTGTGGATCTGTATTATATATTCATATATCGCATTATTTATATTAATATAAACTACATAATTTATAGTATAATCACAAATATCTAATAAATATAAATTATACATTTATTTATTATAAATAAATAATATAAAATATATTATAATATGTAATATAAGATATAACATATCTTATAAATAAAATAATATAGAAACCCTGTGCATCATTATTTTTGAAGTTATATTCTATTTCTGCCAGTTTACACTGATTTTTCCACTTATAGGGTGATGTATTAATTGTAATTATATATATATATATAAATAAATATATATATTATATATATTATATATATTATATATATATTTGCAGTTTCTGGCCAGGGTTGGGTTTGAACCTGCTACCTCTGGCATATGGGGCCAGTGCCCTACTCCTTTGAGCCACAGGTACTACCCTGTTGTAATAACTATAGTATGACCACAAAACTAGCAGTGATGGCTCTTACTAAGTGCTAGCACCTACTCAATGCTGGTCCTGTACAGATTATTTACATGTATTATCTCATGCAATCTCAGTCAACTACAATCTCCATTTTACAGATGAGGAAACTGAGGCACAGAAAGTTGAGCAACTTGCAAGGTCATACAACTAGTAAGAGACAGAACCTGAACTTGAACCTGGGCAGTCTGGCCTTGATCTCATAGCCATTATGATGTGTAGAGTCTCATTTAAAAACACAAAGATGCAAGGTTTTAAAAAAATGAGTGCAGTTGAAGAGAAATAGTAAGTGCTAAGAGGATAAATGGTATGTGGAGAAGCTAAACATTGTGAAAAAGAAGGTGGATGATTAAATGTCCAAAAACTACATGAGCTAAGCCCAGCTTGATCTGCATACCAGGAAAGAGGCTGAGAGGGAGAAGGGACATAGTCAAGGCTGAGCAGTGAGGAGGAAGCCATGCGCCATTGTTCCAGGAGAGGGGAGAGGAAGCGGGCAGGGCACCTGGCAGGGAGGGGTGCTGGCCTAATCCACCTGGGCATGTGTGCGTTCACCAGTGTCAGATGAGGTCCTCTAGCTCTTGTCCCCTTCCCACTGCTGTCCCCAGGATTGCATGGGGTGGATAATGTTGGGAGCTGGGGGGGATTGAAGAGGACCATAGGCTAGATGAGCCTTCCCCTGTTCTGCCAAGCTGAAGATCTCTTCCCCACCTTTCTCTGAGAACAGCCCCTCCTGGGCGTGTGCACTTTCTGATTCAAGCACTTGTTAGCACATCATCCCCTCGGGGCTCACTGCCATGCCAGTGCCAGGACCCTCTTTCCTTCAGAGTGAGGCTATACACATTCATTCATTCTACAAATAGTGATGGCGGCCTACCTTGTGCCCAGCGCTGTATGGGCCACAGGTGGGAGTGAGGCTTGTTTTATAGCCTCCCGGTACTGGAATCTTGCTAGGATTGAGGAATGCCACCTCCCTCCTCCTCAAAGTCCTTGCTTTATTTCCCTGTCTTTTGTCAAATTTTTCCCTCCTAAATAAGCTCCCTTTGTGTTGAGTTCTTATTTATTCTCATCTCCCTTTGCATCCCTCAGCAACAACTGTACTCAGAGCTGGCAGCCAGTCGAGGGCAACTGGGTCCTTCCTTCAGGCTGGCAGCCCATGGGTCCTTGTTAGAAGGATCTGGTTAAAAACCTCTAGCCTTATCCAAACTGCCTATTTGACAGAAGGAAAAATTATAGTCCAGAGAGGGACATTTTGTTCATTCTTTCACAAAATATACTGAGTATCTATTTTGTGCTAGGTCCTGGGCCAGGTGCTGAGGACCCAGGGAGGAAGAGGAGCTATTATAGTCTCTGTATTTGTTTCCCATGGCTGCTGTAATAAATGATCACAAACTTAGTAGTTTAAAGCAACACAAATTTCTTATTTTGCAGATAACAAGCATATCAGCTGTCCAACACAGGTCAGATAGAGCTACATTCTTTTATGGAGGTTCTAGGAGAGAATCCATCTCTTGCCTTTGACGGCTTCCAAGAGACACCCCCATTCCTTGGCTCTTCCTCGGCGTCCAGAGCCAGCAGCACGCATCTCTCTGATCCTGCTTCCAGAGTCACACTTCCTCTGACTCTGTCCTCTTCTGCACCTGCTTCTGCTTTGGGACAACACTGGACCCGTCTGTATCATCCAGGATAGCCTCCATGTTTTCAGGCCAGCTGATTAGCAATCTTAATTCCACCTGCAACCTTAATTCCTCTTTGCTGTGTGAGGTAGCACATCCAAAGGTTCCAGAGATTAGGTACCTTTGGGGACTGTTATGCCTACTACAGCTGCCCTTAGGGAGTGCGATTCCCCTGAGGGAGATAGTCATCAATGTGGAAACTGCTATGATAGGAGTGCTATAGCAGCCCAGAAAAGGGGACACCTAAGCCTGCTGGGTGGGGGCAGTGGGAGGTCAGAGGTGAGGGCTGACCTGAGTCTTTAAGAATGAGGAGTTGGCCAGGTGAGGAGGGAGTGGAAATGGAAGGCATTCCAGGAAGAACGAACAGCAGGTGCAGAGGCCTGGGGGTAAGCAGGAGAAGGCATGTGCCACTGTGACTGCAGCACAGAGAGGGGCAGTGAGGCTGCAGCAGTGGCCAGAGCATGAGGGACTGGACACCTGGAGGCTGGTGCTCCCTGAGGCAGTGGGAGCCCTGGAGGGACCTTGAGCAGGAGACAGATGAGGTCCAGTCTGCATTTGAGAAAGGTCCCTCTGAGGTCCTGGTGGGGAGTGGCTGGCCACAGAGGAGGGGATCCCAGGGCACAGGTGGTGGAGGCCTGGATCAGGGTGAGGACAGGCACAAAGTAGAGCACATGGTTGATGAGCAGTTGGACCAGGACCTGCTGAGGGACATTTCTATGTCAGAGGCAGGGACATTGGTGTGTCAGGGCAGTGTACTGAGCAGATTAATTTCTCGCCCAGGAGCCTGACTGGGTGGTGGGGCCATTACTGATGTAAGCACAGGGGGAGGAACACATTTGGGAAGTTGCTGGGTTAGGATTGATGTGTTGATGGCCAGTGTCTGAGAGACATCTAGAAGGAGGCCCCAAGAGGCAGCTGGATATATGAGGAGGCTCTCTGGACTTATCTCAGTTAGTTGTTGCTGTGTAACAAACCACCCCAAACTCAGTGTTATAAAGCAGCAATCACTGTCTCTCACCCCTCTGCATGTGGACTGAGGATGTCTGATCTAGGCTGGCTTCACTGGGGGCACAGCTCCCTGCTGCAGGTGTGCAGGTCAGCCAGGTGGTGGAGTTTGGGTGATGCCAACCTCCTCTTTCCCTTTGGCCCTGACTTGAATGCCCCTTCCATTCCTGCATTCTTTACTGGACCAGCAGATTTCATGTGAGCAAAGCCCTGCAGGAGATGAGGGAACAAGGCTGTCCTGAGGAAGAATACTCTAAACAGAGGGATCAGCGAGTGCAAAGGCCCTGGGGTGAGATTGTGCCTTGTGTGTTTGAGGAACAGGAAAGAAGGCCAGTATGGCTGGGAAAAGCAAGTGAGAGGACAAGGTAGGAGAGGAAAGCAGAGAGTTAGCAGGGGTCTTAGTCATATAGGGCCTGGACAGTCACGGTTATTAGCCACTACCATCATTATTATGGATAGTGTTACTTTTCATTCTATTCTTCTGTCCCCTGCAGGACCCCCCATCCTTGGACACGGCCATCCAGCATGCCCTGGCGGGCCTTTACCCTCCTTTTGAGGCCACAGCACCCACTGTCCTGGGTCAGGTGTTCCGTCTTCTGGATTCCAACTTCCAGGGAGATGGGCTGAACTTCCTTCTGGATTTCCTGATCCCTGCCAAGCGCCTGTGTGAGCAAGTGCGTGAAGCAGCCTGTGTAAGTCAGGAGAGAGATGGTGTCAGGGGACAAGCTCTCCCAAAAGTCACAGGTTTGGAGAGGAACAGCCAAGGAGGTGGGCTGATGTGTGACTTATCTCCCAGGAAGAGGGGCAGTTTGGGGTGGTTTTCCAAGTATCATTGTTTTCCCAAAGGGAGACATGAGCTGCTCCCCCCTCCCCCCCCAAATGGAGCAAGAGGGCCACTTGGCCCTTTACCCTCTGACATCTAGTAGTCAATTACACTTTCATTTTCACTAGCAGGGAGGAATTAGTGCCATCCTTGGGTGTTTCCAACCCCCGGAGAGTCTGCACTTAGGCTGGCACCATTGACATTGCCAGGTTGCCTTGAAGTAAGGCAGCATTAATGGAAATAGTAGAGAATGCCCCAGAACTTCCCTGGAGGCCCTGAGGTATCAGGAATCTTGCCTTTTTTCCTGGTAACCCCTTCACCTCAGATCTCCAGGAGGCTTCTCCTGAGGCAATGTGGAGAGAAAAATGTTTTAGGCAGGGCTCATGGCTGCAAATAACAAAATCCTTACTCAGACTAGGGCAGGGTGGATCAGGCCTCAAACTAAGATGATCAAACCCCTCAAAGACTCTATTTATTGGCTCTGCCTCTCTCTGCTTGTCAGCATCATTCTTGTAGGCTAATTGTTCCCCCAAAGGCTGGAGCCCAGGGAAGCTCTATGATTATCTCCTACTCTGGAGAGGAAAATGAGCCCTTCCCCAGCTGCAGATAAAAAAATCTAAAGGAAGAATCCTGATTGGCCAGATTTGGGTCATATGTCTGTTCCTGGACCAATCACTGTGGCCAGAGGAATGAGGTATTATGATTGGCCAGGGTTGAGTCATGTGTCTATCTCTGTGGTCAGAGTGAAGAACAGTTGTTTTAAAGAAAGGATGAAGAGAAACCTGAAGAGACCAGACCCTAGAACTCCCACTGGAGAAACTTGCTCATACTCTTCATGGGTTTGCTAACTGTTTTACACTCTGTTTTACTTTAATGCCCCACCACCCCAGCCTTAAGAATCACAAAGAGGTTCTTAGGCTCCATCAGCCTTTCTTGATTTGCTCAGGACACACCTGTCAGGCACATAGCTCATCAGGGGCAAAAAGTAATGGTGGGGACTATGTGTGTCATTTCAGTGGTAGAAGGAAATCGAATCTGGCAGCTAAAACTTCAAGTTTAGGAACCAGATAGCTCAAGATACAGAAATTGGTATTGTAGAAGGGAGCTTCTTAGGGAAATACTTGCACCCAACATCCACATAGCCAGGTTGACATTATTTCATGGAGATTCTTCCCCATCCTTATTTCTTCTCCCTGACAAGTTACTTAACTGCCCATTTCCTTTATTTGGCCATTAAAACCACGTTTGCACTGCCCCCTTCCTCATTTTTCTTAGTGATCAGCTCACAACTCTTCCACAGCTCTATTTTAATCACAGGTGAATTTAATTTAATTGTAATTATAGGAAAATTTGTGTCACCTCAGAGCAGGGCAGACTGACATGGGGTTAACAGTAGGGCCTCTGGGGTCAAGTGCCTCAGGTTCATATCCAGGCTCATCACTATGAACTTGGGAGATCCACATCACCTCTCTGAGTTTCAGTTTCCTTATGTGTCAAGTGAGAAAGTTGATAACATAGCACCTAATGCACTGAAATGAGACACAAGCATAACCTGGCACATTGTACGTTCCTAGTAACTGTTGGATCTCATTTCCTTGTTTCTTCCTCTGAAATGAAAATGTAGCATCCACAAAGTCTGCCTCTCTAGCTGCCACCACCTATAGTCACTTTTAGATGAAGTCTAGAGGGGCTTGGAAACGGGCACAGCCGATTTCAAGCGTGAAGCCCTAAGTACAAGTCCCGCTTTTGCCACTTATCAGTGATACGACTATAAGCCAAATAATTCACCTTTCCAAGTTCCAGTTTTCTCATCTGTAAAGTCAGAATAATCATACCTGAGCTGTTTGCTCCACTGAGTTACCAGGAAAAGGCAAATGAGATGATCATAGCTGTCATCTCAATGGTGCTTTGCTGGCTGTTTTTTCTCATTCAATGTGAAGGTGGGGGAGAAGGCACGTTGTAAACCATAGCAGTCTGAGTGAAGAGGGTGGTAGAACTCAGGCTCGCGAAGGCTTAGAGATATGAGGCTTTCCCAAGGCAGCACAATCGACAATATAACTGATAGGAATGGGTTCATCAATGTGGAGTACAGATAAGGTCAGTTCTCACTATTTTCTTAATTAACAATTTCAGGAAACTCTTGTTTATTTAGCGGGAAGTTCAGCATCACTCTACGGAGGCCTCCCACTCACACATTCAAATTACATAAGATTGCCTGGGCAAATCAGGGGGTAGATTTATTCAATCTACCCAATCAGGACTCAGACTCCTTTCAAAAAGCTGGGTAAAGAAGCCCTGAGGTTGGCCCAGTGGACCTGCTGTTTCTGCTGCTGCCATACGGTGTCACTGTTGGACTCTAGTCCTGCCCAGCCCAGTGGAGAGGCTCAACTGAGAGGGTTAAGGCCTTTTCTAGAATGACTTGCTGTGCCTACATACACAGGGAAATGCTGGCTTCTTCTCTTTCAAAAAAAAAAAATTAAACTTTTGCCTTACCTGTGTGCTGCTATCTACTAATAGGAAACAAACAAATAAATAATAGAATTCAGGCCTTTTCAATGACTTTTGGTAAGGAAAAAATAAAAGGTCATCTAGTAAATTAGTGGCAGGGTCAAATTTCCTGACTTCTCATTCAATATTGTTTCTAATTCACCCCACATCCCCTCTACTTAAAAATTGGAGAATGGTATAAAAGCAGTAAATTACTTTTTTTTGTATGTTTGTTTGAGACAGAGCCTCAAGCTGTTGCCCTGGGTAGAGTGCTGTGGCATCACAGCTCACAGCAACCTCCAACTCCAGGGCTCAAGCAATTCTCCTGCCTCCACTTATCAAGTAGCTTGGACTACAGGCATCCACCACAACGCCTGGCTATTTTTTTGGTTGTAGCTGTCATTGTTGTTTGGCGGGCCCAGGCTGGATTTGAACCTGCTGGGTCAGGTGTATGGGGTGCCTTAGCTGCTTGAGCCACAGGTGCTGAGGCAATAAATTACTTTTTTTAAAAGTGAAAATCTCCACAATTTTTTGTTGTTGTCCAAGGGAGAAGGAATTCATATTTATTGAACATCTACCTATTGCATACCAAGCATGTACATATATATACAGATGGTCCTCAAATGACAATGGTTCAACAGTCTTTTGACTGTAAGAGCAATGCACAGTCAGTAGAAACTATACATCAAGTACTCATACAGCCATTCTGCTTTTCACTTTCAGTGCAGTATTCAATAAATGACATGGACTATTCACCTTATTATAAAATAGGCTTTATGTTAGATGATTTTGCCCAACTTTAGGCTAATGTAAGTGGTCAGACCACATTTAAGGTAGGCTAGGCTAAGTAAGGTATGTTGTTCTATAGGTTATGTGCATTAAGTACAGTTCAACTTAGGATATTTTCAATTCATCATGGGTTTATCTGGCTGTAATGTAACCACACTGTTAATTAAGAAGCATCTGTATAATCTCACTTAATCCTCATACCAATCCAGTAATGCTGACACATATTGTTATTCCTATTGACAAACAGGAAAATTGAGGCTCAAAGTATTAAGTAATTTGCACAAATTAGTGATGTAAACCTTTGTCCAAACTCATGTCTCCTTGACTTTAAAATAGAGAACTAAGTCTTGAGCTGGGGTGGGTGAAATTTTGGATAGATGGGGAGAGAAAGCAAGAGCCCTTCACGGGAAAGACGCTTGCTAACTAGTGCCTGGCATTCTGAGCTTTCTCCCTCAGGCCAGTGGGCCAGAAAGTATTTTCAAGGTCAGGGCTAGGATTAGGGTGAAGCAAGAGAGACAATCTTTGCACCACTCCACGAGTGAGGGCTTCTCGCATACTGCTTCACCCTAGGCCCTGACCTGCTCAATATTCCATCTGGGAGAGGGAAGGAAAAAGATCCAAAAATGTAGTCATCTGGGGCCAGAGTCTCTGACACCACCCCCTTCTCTCCACAGGCCCCCTACTCACACTGCCTCTTCTTACACGAGGGCTGGCCTCTCTGTCTGCGGGATGAGGTTGTGGTCCACTTGGCACCCCTCAATCCCCTGTTATTGCGCCAGGGTGACTTCTACCTCCAAGTTGAGCCCCAGGAAGAGCAGTCTGTCTGCATCATGATCAAATGCCTCTCCTTGGACCTCTGCACAGTGGACAAGAAGCCTGTTCCTGAATCATCCTACTCTACACTTTTCACCCAAGAATGGTTAGATGGCATCAACAGCGACTCTGAGGGAAGTTCTCTACACAACTGCCTGGTAGCTTCAGAAAATGGGGTCACCTCTTTGCCTTGGACCAAGATAAGCAGCCCAGAGTTTGTGAATGACAGACCCCGAGCAGTGAATGTCCCTTCCCCACCCTGGGGGTCCCTTCCATTAGAGGGATTAGATTTGGGCAGCCCTCAAGAGCTGCACCAGGCCAGATGCCCAGACAACCAGGTGTTTCTTGCCCAGAGTTTGGCTGAGGGTAAGGACAGAACCCATGGGAACAAGTATCCAGGCCTCATTAAGGTGGAGCAAGCCAGGCCTGAAGAGGTGGCCTTTAGGATGGACAATATGGTCAGCCAGGACTTAGAGGGGGACTATGTGGATCTTCTGGACTTCTCCCAAGAGAGCAGAGGACACTGTCCCAGTAGGAAGGTGGAGATGTCCAGTGGGTATACTCTTGGGGCACTGGAGGAAATATCTGAAATAAAGGACATTCTTTTCTCTCAAAAGATGCTGCCTCTGTCAGAGGCCAGTGAGGGACTTTCCTCAGAAAAATGGGCTTCTGTGACGCCAGCAAGCTCAGAGGAGGAGCTCTGCACTTGGGGCTCGGGGAGAAATGTCAACCACAAAGCCACACACACACACCACTCAGAATGGCGGCCCCAAGGCCCCTACATCAATGTCCTTGAGGACCCCGTGGACTGTGCCTCTGGACTCAAGGCAGGTGTCTCAGAAGAGCCAGCTGCCGCCAAAACACAGAGAATTCTGGGAAACCCAGAGAATGTGGTCCAGCCCAGGCCTGGACCAAGACAAGCTTCCTCTCCCAGCCTGTGCCCAGCTTCTCCTGTGGCTCCAGTCTCTGAAACAAAGATGGAGGAGAAGACCACACAGAGAAGCAGGAGACTTCCCAAAGCCATGACCCGCCCTGGTCAAAACACCTCCTCCTCTGGGTCCCCCATTCCTGGGCTCAAGTTCTCATTCTTGAAAGGGCAGAGGCAATCCCCTGTGCCCCCAGAGAAAGCCTTACTCCAGCAAGATGGGCCTTGGAAAGTCTTGTGTTCACTCAACTCTCCTAAATCCAACCAAGCCAGATCCTTGGGGAAAGGTAGGGTGCCCTCGCTCAGCTGCACAAGGGGGTTACAGTCTGCATGGAAAGCAGGTTACAAGGTGGTTCTGGTTGGAAGGGACAGAGACCCACCTGGGTTGGCTCAGTCTCGAACTACAGTGTAGCATGTTAAGGGGCTTGAAGTCTCATGGGTCTGGCATTGAGCAAGGCTTTGTGACTGTGTTACCACTGCCTGAGTTCACACCCCAGCTTCACCACACACTGGCCGTATGACCTTGGCCAAGTACTCAACCTCCCCTAGTCTAAGTCTCCCTGTCAATGCAATGAATAGGGAATAACCTCTTCATGGAGTTATTCTGAGGATTCAAAGAGAAGTAAGGAGTTTAGCACAGTGCCTGCCACATGGCAGGAGGTCGTTAGTTGTAAGCTTCTTATTGTTAGTCAGAAGGAGAAAGAGGAAATACTTTCCCCTTAGAAAATCCATCTTCTGCTTAACATCCTTTCCTTTGTTTCTGCTTCCCCCAGCTGGAACAACTCAGACCAAAACATCATCTGGCCCAGCTGCTGACTCAGCCCCACTGACTGGGGAAAAGGCACATTTCCCAGAAGCTTCTACAGGCCCCCCAGAAGGAGGCCCCACCCTGGATGAGGAGCCCGCAGGGCCTGAGCTCAGGACTGGGGCTCTGAATGTCAAGGTTTTCCACTCCAGGATAGCATGCCTGCCAGGTTCTGGGGATCAAGGGGGAAGGTGGAGGTAGATGGGAGGGAGCTGGAGGGTCCCAAAGCATGCTGGTGGGAGAGTGGGGGGAAGTGTGGGAGGCCTGGGTCCCAGGCCAAGCCTCTTCAGGCCTCAGTTTCTTCATCTTTCCAATGATGGAGTTGGGGAAAAGTCAAAAACATCTTCCCCTCTGGGTCCCCCATTCCTGGGCTCAAGGTATCCATTCATCCTTCCTTCCATCCGTCCATCCATCCATCCATCTAGATTTCAGTGAAGCAGCCAAGGTAAATGTCAGGTAAATGCCCAACTTGTCTTTGGGGAAAATAATTTATTGGAGAAGGAGAAGGGGAGGGAAGGAAGAAGGTCAGGGCAAGGAACGGAGCTGAGTAAGGCTGGGCCTGACCCCCAGCAGGTGGGGAGCTCTGGAGCATGAATCACCCCACAGAGTTGGCTCCTAAAAGTGTAGGGGGCTGCCTTCTGTATGCCTGGGTCTATCAGTCATTAACTGCAGGCTGATCCTGGGTCTGTCAGTCATTAGCTATAGGCTGATCCTGGGTCTGTCAGTCATCAGCTGTAGGCTGATCCTGGGTCTGTCAGTCATTAGCTATAGGCTGATCCTAGATCTGTCAGTCATTAGCTGTAGGCTGATCCTGGGTCTGTCAGTCATTAACTGCAGGCTGATCCTG
>CAUYPK010090055.1:0-10061 GCA_963574355.1 Loris lydekkerianus
TCAAATCCACTCCATTTTCTGCCTACTTTTGGTGGCTCTCCAGAGCTTTCAAACAATGTTTTTAAAATGTTTTGTCAAAAATTTATATTTGTTAGGCCCAGTCTGAAACTGCCTCTACCTAGATACAGCCAATGTGGTACCCTGCCACTGGACCGACCCTGTCATGCACCTCTTCCCCGGCCTTCTTTCCCCACCCCTTCTCCACAATAAAAAAATAAATTAATTAATAAAGATTTAAAAAAAAAAATTGTAGGCCCAATGAAAGGACAAAGAGAGGTTTCTTTAAATCAGGCATTTTCAAGACAGGTGCGTTGGAAAGAGCTTGTTTTAAGATTTGGAAGGCTTTTTCATTGTTGCTCCCTCACTCATGTCAGTCCTTTCACAACTTCCCCTGTTAAAGCATCACATAAGGGCTTAAGGCACTTTCCATACAGAGGAATCCATATTCAGTAGTACCCTATTATTCCCAGGAACTTCCTGAGTTATTTTTTGTAGAGGGTCTAGTGAGGGAACAAATTGTCTTGACTCTCATTTGAGAGCCTCCTCCCACCAGTGGAAAGAACAAAGCTCAAAGCTCTGCACCCGTAGCTCAGTGAGTAGGGTGCCAGCCACATACACCAAGGCCGGAGGGTTCAAGCCCAGCCCGGGTCTGCTAAACAACAATGACAACTGCAACCAAAAAATAGCCAGGCGTTCTGGCAGGTCCCTATAGTCCCAGCTACTCGGGAGGCTGAGGCAAGAGAATCGCTTAAGCCCAAGAGTTTGAGGTTGCTGTGAGCTGTGATGCCACAGTACATTACAGAGGGCAACATAGTTAGACTCTGTCTCAGGAAAAAAACAAAAACAAAAACAAAAAACAAAGCTCAAGTACATAACTTCAAGTTTGCACAACTGAGCTTTTTTTTGTTTTTGTTTCTAAGAGAAAAATATGTGGGGATCCTAATGTAAAAAAGAATGGATTTTTCTCCCTTCAATAATAATCAGGCAAACATGTATTTGGGGAGCATTTATGGAGAGAGAGTGAACAATAGTAGCCAAAGGCCGCTGAAATGCTACCTAGAGTGTTCACATGTAGGAGTGCTTCTTTAGTTGCTTCAAAAGGCTTAGTCATAGAGAAGTCATCCCATATTGGGTCCTCTGTTACAAGAAAACAGACATGTGACAGTTTCCTAATCTCTACCCTGCAGTGCTGTAGAGATTAGGAGCTGCAACATGGCAGCCTGATGTTGCCCTCAGATCTTCTCACTCTGAACGTGTAATTGTTTCTTGTGTATTTCTTTAAAGGTGTTGCCCCACTTATCTGTTTTTGCTTTTGTTGCTGTGTTAATGGGTTTTTAGGTTAAATCAATTTATTATGTCTGAGATGAATTCTACTTGGTCATGGTGTATATTTTTTTCCCATTTTTTTAGATCCTGTTTGTTAGTATTTTATGGAGGATTTTTGTCTTGTCAATACTCATGAAAGATTTTGATCAATAGTTTTCTTTTCTTGTAATGTCTTTGTCTGGTTTGGCCTTAGGGTAAACTTCATAAAATGACTTTCCTTTTAGTTTCTTGGAAGAGTGTGAAAAATTAATTCTTCTTTAAGTATTTGATAGAATTCACCAATGAAGGAATATGGGCCTAATATTTTCTTTGTGGTTAGATTTCAATTGCTAATTTAATATCTTTACTTCCTATAGGTTTGTGCAGATTTTTATGTATTCATAAGTCAATTTTAGTGCTTCATGTTTTTTTAAAGGAATTTGCCCATTTCATCTAAGTTACCTAGTATATTGACATGCAGTTATTCATACTATTTCTTTATATTACTTTTTCCTACAAATCAGTATCATGTCCCTTTTCAAGTTCTGATTTAAGTAACTTGAGTTCCTCTGTCTCTCTTCTTGGTCAATCTAGTTAAAGGTTTGTCAGTTTTGTTAATATTTCCAAAAAAAACAACCTTTGATTTTATTGATTTTCTCTATTATTTTTTCTATTTCATTAGTTTCCACTCTCATCTATATTCTTTATTTCTGCTTTCTTTAGTTTTACTGTGCACTTCTTTTTCTAGTGGTTAAGAAGAGTTATTGAAGTGAGATCATTTGTTTTCCTTAATATAGATATTTATAGCTATCAATTTGCCTCAGCACTGTCTTAGCTGCATCCCATGTATTTTGGCAGGTGTGCATTTATTTTTATCTCAGTGCATTTTTTATTGAAGTGAAAAAATACTCTTTTTAAACTCTGTTGATTATTTCCTTTAATGTGCAGAAGTTTTAAAGTTTGATGTTACCCCACTTGTCTATGTTTGCTTTTGTTGCCTATGTTTTTGGTGTCATTTCTGAGAAATCACTGTCAAATCCAATATCCTAAAACTTTTCCACTATGCTTTCTTTTAAAAGTTTTATAGTTTTTGGTCTTGTGTTAGGTCTTTAATCCATTTGGTGTTAATTTTTGTGAATGGTATAGATAAGATCCACTGCTTTCTTTTGCATATGGATATCCACTTTCTTAGACGTTGAAGAGTCTGCCCTTACCCCATTGTATAATCTTGGCTCTCTTGTCAAAAATCATTAATCTGTATATGCAAAGATTTATTTCCGGGTTCTCTATTCTGTTTCATTAGTCTATATACCTATCTTTATGTATATATTACATCATCTTAATTTTTTTTGTGTGTGTGAGACAGTCTCAAGCTGTTCCCCTGGCTAGGGTGCTATGGCATCATAGCTCACAGCAACCTCCAACTCTCGGGCTCTCTTGCCTCAGTTTTTCCATTTTTAGTGGAAACGGGGTCTTGCTTTTGCTTAGGCTGGTCTCCAACTCATAAGCTCAAGCAATCCACGCACCTCAGCCTCCTAGAGTGCTAGGATTACAGGCATGAGCCATGGTGCCTGGCCTTATTATTGCTCTGTAGTGAGTTTTGAAATGAGGAACTTTGTTCTTTGTTTTGGCTATTCATGCTCTCTGAAGATTCTATATGAATTTTGGGATAATTCTTTTTTCTATTTATACAAAACATGCCATTGGGTTTTTGATAGGGATTGCATTGAATCTATAGATCATTTTGGGTAGTACATACATTTTAACAATATTAAGTCTTCCAATATACAAACACGGATTCCTTTACATTTATTTGTATCTTTGCTTTCTTTTAGCAATGTTTTGTACTTACCACCGTACAAATCGTTTACCTTCTTGGGTTAGTTTATTCAAGTATTTTATTCTTTTTGGTACTATAGTAAATGAAATTTTTTTCTTAATTTCCTTTTCAGGTTGTTCATTGTTAATGTATAGAAATGCAACTTTTTTTGTATGTGTGTTGGCTATGTACCTTGTTACTTTTCTAAAGTTGTTTATTAGTTGTGATTGTGTGTGTGTGTTTATGCATGTGTGTGTGGCATCTTTAGAGTTTTCCACATATAACATTATGTCATCTGTGAACAGAGATATATTACTTCCCTTTTTCAATTTGTATGCTTTTTCTTTCTTTTTCTTGTCTAACTGCTCTGGCTAGGACATCAAGTGCTATGCTGAACAGTAGTGGTAAGAGTGAAAACATCTTTTCCTTATTCCAATCTTAGAAGAAAATCTTTCAGTCAAGTATGATGTTACCTATTGGCTTTTTATATATGGCTTTTATTATGTTGGGATAATTTTTTTATTCCCAGTTTGTTGAATGTTTTATCATAAAAGGGTGTTGAATTTTGTTGAATTCTTTCTCTGCATTACTAGAGAAAATCATGTGGTTATTGTCCTTCATTCTGTTCATATAATATATTACATTGAATGAAATCTTATATTTTGAACAATCTTTGCATTCTGGGTATAAATTCCACTTGGTCTTGGTTTATAATTTTTTTATTATTATTAAATCATAGCTGTGTACATTAATGCAATCATGGGGCATCATGCACTGGTTTTATATACAATTTGAAATATTTTCATCAAACTGGTTAACATAGCCTACCTGGCATTTTCTTAGTTATTGTGTTAAGACATTTATATTCTACATTTAGTAAGTTTCACATGTATCCTTGTAAGATGCATGGTTTATAATCTTTTTAATGTGGTAGTCAATTTGGTTTACTATTCCGTTGCTAAGGATTTTTGCACAAATATTCATCAGAGATATTGGCCTGTAATTTTATTTTCTTGGAGGGTTCTTGCCTGGTTTTGGCATTAGGGTAATGCTGACCACATAAAATATGTTTGAAAGTGTTGCACATCTTCAATTTTTTGGAAAAGTTAGAGTACTATTTGTGTTAATTCTTCTTTACATGCCTGGTAGAATTTACTCATGAAGACATCTAGTCCTGGTCTTTTCTTTCTTGGGAAGTTTTTGATTATTGCTTCAATATCCTTACTAGTTATAAGTCTATTCATATATTTTACTACTTCATGAGTCTGTCTTGATAGATTGTATGTTTCTAGCATTTTTTCTGTTTCTTCTAAGTTATCCACTTTCTTGGCATCTAATTATTCACAGTCATCAGATCTTATAATTATTTTTATTTTTTGTGACATCAGTTGTAATGTTCCCTCTTTCACTTCCAATTTTCATTAGTTGAGTCCTTTTTTCTTAGTCTAGCTAAGGACTTGTCAATTTTGTTGATTTAGCAACCCGCCACCCTAGGTATATGGGGCCAGCGCCCTACCCACTTGAGCCACAGGCACTGCCATGTTCTTTAATCTCTGCTCTAATCTTTATTTTTTCCTTCCTTCTGCTATCTTCTATTTTTGTTTGTTCTTCTTCTAGCTCCTTGAAGTGTAAAGTTAGGTTGTTGATTTGAGATCTGTCTTCTTTTTAAAATGTTAACAATAATCACTAGAAACTCTCCTTTAAGTGCTGCTTCTGGTGCATCCCTTAAATTTGGTATGTTGTGTTTTCATTTTGATTTGCCTCTAGATATTGCTCAAATTCCCCTGTGATTTCTTCTTTAGTGCATTGACTATTTAAAAGTGAATTATTTAATTTCTATATATTTGTGATTTTCTCTGCTTTCCTACTGCTTTTGATTTCTAGTTTCAAAGAAGATACTTTGTATAATTTCAATCTTATTAAATTTTTTAAGAGTTTTTAAGCATAACATGTGGTCTATCTTGGAAAATGTTTCACATGCATTTGAGAATGTGTATTCTGTTGTTTTGGTGGGGAGTGTTCTGTATATATCTATTAGGTTCAATTGCTCTCTAATGCTGTTTAAATTTTCTATTACTATATTGATCTTCTGTCACTTTGTTCAATCCATAACCGAAAGTTGGGGCATTGAAATTTTCTATTACTGTGTTGTTGTTCTCTGTCTTTAAGTTCTGTGGATGTTTTCTTCATATATTTGGAAGTACTGATGTTAGCTTGTTTCTTGTGTCTGCCTTTGTCTTAAAGTGTATTTTGTCTGATATAAGTATGGCCACCCTGCTTCCTTTAGGTTCCTGTTTGCATTTGCAGTGAATATCTTTTTTCATCCTTTCACTTTTAGCCCATGTGTGTCCTGAGCTCTAAAGTGAGTCTTGTAGACAGCAAGTTGAATCTTGTTTTATAAACCTTCATTCACTCTATGTCTTTTCATAGATACGTTTAATACATTTGCGTTTAAAGCCATTTCGGACATGCAGGACTTACTATTTCCATTTTGTTCATTGTTTTCTTACATTGTTTTCTTATGTGTGTTGGATTTTTTTATCCATCTTTCCCCCCCTTGATCCTTTCTCTGATTTTTTTCTTTTGCCATCTTTCTTTCTTTCTTTCTTTCTTTCTTTCTTTCTTTCTTTCTTTTTTTTTGGTAGAGACATGTTATGGCTACCTTCTTATTTTTCTTTGTGTATATTCTGTAGAAATTTCTTTGTGGTTTCCATTGAAATTACATAAAACATCTTAATATAACAGTCTAAACTGATAACTTAACTTCAAATGCATGAAAAAATTCTATCTTACATCTCTTCCTCCTTTCCTACTTTATGTTATTGATGACACAAATTAACCCTAGTTATATTGCATATCAATTAACATAGATTTATAATTATTTCTTAATGTCTTTTATGTTTTATAAATTTTATACTAGTTTTAAAAATATTTACACATCATCATTATAATACTACAGAATTCTGTATTTCCCTATGTACTTACCTTTACCAGGAAGTTATATTTTTTTATAGCTTCATGTTACTGTTTATTCCCCTTTTTTCTCAACTTGATGGATTCCCTTCAACATTTCTTGTAGGATAGGTCTATTTGTAATAAACTCCTTTAGCTTTTGTTTGTCTGGGAAAGTCTAATTTTACCTTTGTTTTTGAAGGACAGTTTTGTGAGATGTAGTATTCTAGGTTGACAGGGTTTTTTCTTCTTAGTACTTTGAATATATTCTCTTACTTTCTTCTGGTAATGTTACTACTGAGAAATTCACTGATCATCTAATAGAAGCTCTCCTGTATGTGATGAGTTGCTTTTTTTTCTTTGCTATTTTCAAGATTCTCTCTTTGTCTGTGACTTTTGAAACATTGACATTTTGACTACATTGAGTAGATCTGTTTAGATTTATCCTATTTGAACTCTTTGAATTTCTCAAAATCTTATATTCATTTCTTCAAATAGATTCTTTGCCAACCCCTCTTTAAATTTCCTTTTGGAATTCTCACATGCATAAGTTGTTCTGCATGATGATGTCCTGTAAGTATCTTAGGCTCTCTTCATTTTTCTTAATTCTTTTTCCTTTTTGCTCTCTTTTATTTGCATAATTTTGAAAGTCCTGTCTTCAGGTTTGCTGATTCTCTTCTTTGGTCTAGTCTGCTATTGAATTATTTTTGTGAATTTTTTTTTTTTTTTTTTTTTTTTTTTGAGACAAGGCCTCCAGCTGTCACCCTGGGTAGAGTGCTGTGGCATCACAGCTCACAGCAACCTCCATCTCCTGGGCCCAAGTGATTTTTCTGCCTCTGCCTCCCAGTATCTGGGATTACAGGCGCCTGCCACAACGTCTGGCTATTTTTTGGTTGTAGCTGTCATCATTGTTTGGCAGGTCCGGGTTGGATTTGAACCCACCAGCTCAGGTGTATGTGGCTGGTGCCCTAGCAGCTTGAGCCACAGGCATCAAGCCCCCTTTTGTGAATTTTAAAATTTGATTATTTCATTCTTTATCTTCAGAATTTTTATTTGGTTCTTCTTCCTAGTTTCTACCCCTTTGTTGATAATCTCATTGTGTTTGTGCAGTTTTTCTTTTCCTTTCTTTCTTTCTTTCTTTCTTTCTTTCTTTCTTTCTTTCTTTCTTTTTTTTGTTGAGACAGAGTGTCACTATGTCACCCTTGGTGGAGTGCTGTGGCATCATAGCTCACAGCATCCTCAAACTCTTAGGACTTAAGTGATTCCCTTGCTTCAGCCTCCCAAGTAGCTGGGACTACAGGTGCCTGCCACAACGCCTGGCTATTTTTTGTTGCAGTTGTCATTATTGTTTTTAGCTGGCCCAGGCTGGGTTTGAACCCACCATGCTCAGTGTACGTGGCTGGAGCTGTAACCACTGTGCTATGGGCATGGAGCCTGTGTAGTTTTTCTTAATTTCATTTTAGTCTTTTGTCTGTACTCTTTTTTTTTTTTTTTTTTTTTTTTTTATTAAGCATCCTTAATATGGTTATTTTGAATTCTTTTCTGGTTATTTATAGATATATCTGTTTCTGTAGGGTTGATTTCTGCTGATTTAATTTGCTCCTTTGATAGGGCATGTTTCTCTTCTTCTTGTCTGGCTTGTTATTTTCTGCTTAGACTTTGGCATTTGAGAAATCAGCCACCTCTCCCAGTCTTTATAATCTGGTTTTCTAAGGGAGGACTTTCTCCAATTAAGACTTAAGATTCTGGAGACTTCTCAAACTATCCTGGAGATGTGTCCCTATGGGCTTGTGCATGTAATCTGGTTAAAGAGGTTTGCCAAGAGCTCCTCTTGTTGTCTGTGATATTTCTACTTTGCTGGTGCTCTAGAAGCCACCGTTCTGGAGCTTTGCTTGGTATCTGGCTTTGGTACTGCAGACTCTGGTACACATGGATGGCTTTTGTTCTTAGAAGTTACTGACATGGCACCAAAATCCTATCAGTGCCTGGATTCAGGCCAGAAAAAAACCAGCCCCTTGGGGTGGCCTTCTGCTATGGTTTGATTTTATGTGTTCTTCCCTCCCCAAATGTATATGTTAGAACTTAAACTTCAAGGTTAGGGTAGGAGAACTGGGTGTGGTATCATGCACTCATAGTCTTTGCTACTCAGGAGGCTAAGATGAGGGAATTGCTTGAGGCCAAGTGTTTAAGGCTTCAGTGCACTATGATCATATCTGTTTCTAGCCATTACACTCCAGCTTGCACAATAAAGTGAGACCTTGTCTCAAAAAATAAATAAAAATTTAAAAATAATTTAAAAATGTTAAAAAGACATGGCACTTTGACTAAATGATTCAACTATGAGAGCTCTGTTCTCTTGAATGGATTAATGCTTTGTTTGTTTGTTTTTTAGAGACAGGGTCTTGCTATATTGCTCAGGCTGTTCTCAAACTCCTAGCCTCAAGGGATCCTCCCTCAGCCTTCTAAAGGGCTGGAACTACAGATGTGAACCACCATCCCCATTCTGTGTGTAATTTTATAAACTGCCACTTTACTAAAATCCTGTATTGTTTTGTAGTAACATTTTCATTTACTCTTTTGTGTTTCTCAGATACACGTAGCATAATCACAGCGCTGAATCATAACAGAGTTTTTCTTGCTTCTTTTCAATTCATGGGACTTTAACTGCATTTCCATGTTAAATACTTTGACAACTGACTCCAACTTGGTATTATCAGTGGAAAAGTATTTTTACTTTGTTCCTGCCTTTAGTGGTATAACCTCTAGCATTTCAACTAAAATGTTAATTTAGCCAGGTGTAGTGGCTCATGCCTATAATCCCAGAACTTTGGGAGAGTGCATTGCCTTAGCTCATGAATTCGAGAACAGCTTGAGCTACAGTGAGAACCCATCTCTAAAAATAGCTGGGTGTTGTGGCAGGTGCCTGTAGTCCCAGCAGTCCCAGCTACTTGAGAGGCTGAGGCAAGAAAATCATTTGAGATCAAGATTCTGAAGTTGCTGTGAGCTATGAAACCACAACACTCTACCAGGGAGCAACAAAGTGAGATTTTGTCTCAAAAAAATAAATAAATAAATAAAAGAATAAAAAAATGTTAATTTGGAGGTTGAATTATAAATATATTTTATCATGTTTAGGAGTGTTCATAAATTTATATTTTACTGATTGATTTTGGCATATTTGCTTCAGTTTCATAGGACTGCTGTAACAAATTACCACAAACTAGGTGGCTTAAAACAACATGAATTTAATTCTTCACAATTCTGAAGGCCAGAAGTCCAAAATCAAGGTGACAACAGAGCATGCCTCCTCTGAAGTTTCAGAGTAGAATTCTTGTTTTGCTTTATTTTACTTACTTTTTTTTTTTGAGACAGAATTTCACTTTGTCGCCCTCAGTAGAATACCTTGGTGTCATAGGTCACAGCAACATCAAACTCCTGGGCTCAAACAATTCTCTTGTCTCAGCCTCCCAGAATGCTAGGATTGCAGGCATGAGCCACCCTGCCAGTTCTTAATTCTTGTTTGCCTTATCTTCATTTCTGGTGGCTGTAAACAACAATCCTTGGCATGTAGCTACATCTCTCCAATCTCCACCTCCATTACCAGATGGCCTGTTTTAGGACTCGCCCTAATCTAATATGAACTCATTTTAACTAGTTATAAAAATCCTATTTCTAAATAAGATCACATTCTGAGCTTCTGGGTACACATTAATTTTTTTTTTCTATTTTTTTTTTTATTATAGATAAAAATATGCACCATAGATGTGGCCCAACCCATCACCCTCCCTCCACCCAAACCTCCCCCTTCCCTTCCCCTTCCTTGGTCCTTTCCTCATACTCTTGTGGCATAGTTGGGTTATAGCCTTCATGTGAAAGCTATAGTTTAGCTTCATAGTAGGGCTGAGTACATTGGATACTTTTTCTTCCATTCCTGGGATACTTTGCTAAGGAGAATATGTTCCAGCTCCATCCATGTAAACATGAA
>CAUYPK010090056.1:0-14074 GCA_963574355.1 Loris lydekkerianus
ACTTCCTATCTCAACCTCTCACCTCCTGTCTCAGCCCCCCACTTCCTGTCTCAACCTCTCACCTCCTGTCTCAGCCCCCCACTTCCTGTCTCAACCTCTCACCTCCTGTCTCAGCCCCCCACCTCCTGTCTCAGCCCCCCACCTCCTGTCTCAGCCCCCCACCTCCTGTCTCAGCCCCCCACTTCCTATCTCAATCCCTCACCTCCTGTCTCAGCCCCCCACTTCCTGTCTCAACCTCTCACCTCCTGTCTCAGCCCCTCACCTCCTGTCTCAGCCCCCCACTTCCCGTCTCAGCCCCCCACCTCCTGTCTCAGTGAGAGGGGATGGTGGCTCTGAGAGTGAGGGGATGGTGGCTCTGAGGCACAAGAGAGAACGCCAGCAGTGGGCTGAGCCAATCCCAACCAGCTGTCCCTGCCTGTTGGTCCAGGAGGAAAATCGTGGCTGGATGGCCGAAATTGGACCTTGACAGTATGCCCAGTGTGAACACTCCATTTCAGCCTGGTTAACGGAGTGTCGGAGTCACACCAGGTTCTTCCAGTCAGGTAAACACCAGATAGCAAGGCAGAGAGGCCAGCTGAGCCCCTGACTTAAAGAATAAACCTACATAAATGGGAAACAGGGAACTAGTGGGTTTCTCTAATGCAAACCTGGAATAAGAAATTAGCTGACTCAGAAAAGGGGCCATTTTGATCAAATCTGCGGCCAGCTGAGGCACAGGCATGGACCCTAGCCATGGGGGCATCCTGGACCACTTGACCAGAGCCAGAGGCTCCACAGATGGGCTCAGCTGCACAGCCACCCTGACCTGTGCCTAGGCAGGGCAGCTTTCACCCCACACCTGTGAACTCATCCATCATTTTAAACTATAAAAACAGAACTTTGTTAAGTCTCAACCTAAGCACTGGGAAAGGGTGTCTATTTTGCTGGAAATTTCTCTCCGGGTATCCTGGAGAGGTGACTGGGTGTCAAGAGACCTGACTTGTAGGTCTCCTTCCCCACTCTCTGTCTCTGGGGCATCTGGGCTACTCCTCTGGCGATGGTTTCCCCAGCTGGGAAAAGCAGACTCTGGGCTGTAAAATAAAAATAACCCACATTTTTGAGTGTTTACAATGTGCTGGGCAGTGTGCTAATTGCTTAATTAGCAGAGAGGCAATTAGCATTTACAAGTAATGCCTCACTCTTACAGTCCCCAGCTGGTGGAGACCATCCTCACTCCCACATGTCAGGACAGATACGGGGCGCAGAGAGGCAGGCTGCCTCCGAGAGGAAGGGCTCTGGTGTGACGGCGCCCGCACCACTGCCCTCCTCAGAGATGGCTCCATCCCGCCCCCCGCTGCTCACTACAGACCATTCACCAGCCTCAGCGTCCTCAGAAAGTGGCCTCCATGCTGCAAAGCCTGGCCTGTCACCACACCTGCTTCATGACAGCCTGACACTCCTTGTTTTGCTTGTGTATTTACTTTCCTCTGGTCTGTTGGATGCACTCGAGTGGTACTGAGCATCCACCACCAGCCACAGCCTCAGTTTCCCCTCAACCGCCAAGGTGAGAAGATGAAACCCACTTTCCAGAATCCCTTGTGTGACACAAGACAGCCCCAGTGATGGCGCTGCCTCGTGGAATCCTGAACGCCCCTCTCTGAGGCCCCCAGGACGCCAGGCTGAGGAGGAGCCTCCCCGATGACACCTCTGCATCTCCATTTCCATTGAATGATCAGACCATGACCATGACCTCTTGAGCCATCCAGACCCTGGGCACTCACTAATGTCAGAATGAATGACACCAGCCTCTCCCAAACTTGTACATCCTACGGTCACCCAGGGGCTGGTTAGCCGCACCCAAGTACACTGAATCAACTCTCCAGGAGAAAGGCCTAACCATTCAGCCTTGTGGTTGCTCAAACCTAGAGAAGGGACAGCTTTGACCTGATAAAGGGCCTAAATTTAAAAAAATTTTTTTTTTTTTTTTTTTTTTAGTGACAGTCTCATTTTATCAACCTCAGTAGAGTGCCATGGCATCACAGCTCACAGCAACCTCCAGCTCTTGGGCTTAGGTGATTCTCTTGCCTCAGCCTCCGGCATAGCTGGGGCTACAGGTGCTTGCCACAACACTCAGCTATGTTTTTGTTGCAATTTGGCCAGGGCCTGGATCGAACTGGCCACCGTCAGTATATGGGGCCAGTGCCTTACTCACTGAGCCAGAGGTGCTGACCCTTAAATCAATTATTAAGTTTTTATTTGCAGGAAAATTATACTAGTTCTTCCTTTTTTTTTTTGATAAAGAGTCTCACTCTGTCCCCCTGGCTAGCCTGCTATTGCATTATCATAGCTCACAGCAACCTCAAACTTTGGGGCTAAGTGATCCTCTTGCTTCAGTCTCCCCAGTAGCTGGGAGGAGAGGTGCCCACCACAACACCCAGGTAGTTTTTCTATTTTTAGTAGAGACAGGGTCTCGCCATAGCTCAGGCTGATCTCGAACTCCTGAGCTCAGGTGATCCACCTGCCTCAGCCTCCCAGAGTACTAGGATTACAGGTGTGAGCCACTGTACCCGGCCTGGTTCTCCACTTTTTAAGAATCGCAGAATGCCTCACTGAAAGCACATGCACTTGAGGGGTTGAATGAAGCCCTCATTGCACCCCTGTGTACTGTGCCCTCAGAAAGACACAGAGCACTTCTGCTCCCAGAAGATCCTGCACGATCTTTTCTCAACACCCCCGGAGGGAGCTGCCACTCTGCCTTGCATCACTGAGTGTCAGTGTCACTTGTTCTTGGGCTCCATCACCACAGACTCATACAGACTCCTGTGGGCTCACTCGCTCACAGCTGGCCTCTTTCTCTGGGTGCCGTGTCTGCCAGATGTTTCCATGTAGTCGTAGGCTCAGAAAATTTGTTCTCTCTTATTCCTGTGGGGCTTAGCTCTTCCATATTTATATGTGTGAGTTTAGGGAAAGTTAATTGACTTTTTTTTTTTTTTTTTTTTAAACAGAGTTAGCTGTGGTTTGTGGAGCTGGTGAAACCCACAGGGATAGTAGGCAAGTAACTCAAGTCTTAGGAAAAATTTGGTACAGAAGGAGGTGCCCAATGGCTAAGAATCCACCACAAAGTCCCTAAATTAAGGTGGAATTTCCTGCTGAAAGGAATTAGGGCTATGAAAACTAATAGAAAGCCGGCGGCAGGGACCCAAAAGTAAAGCAAGGGCTGAAGAAGAGACCAGGATGGGAGCTGAGGACACAGGGCAGGCTGACGGGGGCGTCACCGTTTCTGTGCCACCCACCACGGCACAGACTCAGCTGAGCTCCAGGTCCCCTGCACCCAGGTCATCACTGGCCGTGGCCTGGCAGTTGGGTCCCAAGGCAGGATCCCTCCACGACTTTTAGCCGTCAAGACCCAAATGGCAAAGAGGAGAACACCCACCCTTTTTCTTGCAGTCATTTTGCTGCAAGGCCAAGTCCCTCCCTGGGGGGGCTGCTCTCCAGGGCCGGGACACCTGGCTTACTCATCTCTGTTCCAGCTGCGGCGTCTGGCCCAACGTGGCACGCCGCACTCCAGGGCTGGCACAACAGGCTTGCTGGGGAGGAGAAGTGTCCGTGTCCGTTTCTCTCGGATTCTCACCACTCAACCTTGCGTTGCTTGGTAACAATTTTCACGGCTGCCTTGAAAGGAGAGTTCTGAAAGAGGGTTGCTGCAAACCTGACAGCAGTTATGGGGAAGGCAGACCACTCCTTTCATTCCAGAAACCCGTGAACCAACCTCCCATTCAGTTAACATTTTATTATCATTCAAATGGACTTCCCACTCTACTGGAAGCCCCGCTTGCTTCCTGTCAACACTAGTTCCACAGCCTGCCCCTGAGCCTCTCCAGAGGACTGACAGCCACAGAGACCAGGCTCTTTCCAACTGACTTCTGACCTCCTCTTGGCCTCAGAAGTTCCTGGTGACCAGGGAGCTGGCATCCCGGGATGGAAGGGAAGAGCACTCTCGCGGCCCTCCTTCCTGCCATCTCCCCTTTTCCTTGGGGTTATAAAAGGCAGACGCTATGTTGCTGATTAACGCACTCTCCTGAGTGTCCTGGGCTAAAATTCAAGTTCCTTAAGGGCAATAGCAATATGCAGATTATTTATTTCTCCATGAAGCTCAAAAGGTCCTGCACCTATTGAGAATTTTGAACAATTAGTTCCTTCATCTCATAACCAGCCAGTCCTTACACACAGAGAAAAGCCACATAACTTTGGTTAATTTCAACCCATAAAATGGGATGTTTGAGCACATATTCAAGCTGGCAGAAACACCTGGGCATGCTCCATTTGGTGTGAGAAAGTCACCCACACCATTCCCATTCTTACTTCTTCCTCAGTGAAACTGGGTCCAGTGAGTCTATGACAGAATAGCATTGAAGCCAACGTCACATCTGATAAAAAGTTCCAGAAGTGCCATGTTCACTCGGGAGGCTCTTTCCCCACATTCTCAGCCTCCACACAACTCAAATTAGGACCAGATGGCTCTGCCGTGGCACCGTCCTGCACCCTGCAGACACTTGGCGGTGTCTCTGTCCTCCACCCATGCTGGACGGCAGGACACCCACCCAGCATGACAACAAAAAACTGTCACATGTCCCCAGGCGCAGGCGACAAACCATGTAAGCAGCAGCTGAACCCAGCTCCAGGCTGCCTCCACACACTTAGGGGTACCCACTGCCGTCAGCCCAACTTCCCTGGTTTCATTTCTCCCTTAGCGTTTATCACTGTCTGAACTATTCTGACTGACTTTTCACTTTCCGCCTGTCTCCCACTGTCGTAAGCTATTATGGCAGCAAAAACCTAGGCCGTCATAATCACAACCACACCCACAATCCCCAAAGCAGCTCCTGGTACGTAGCAGGTGCTAGGTAAATATTTGTTAAACGTTCTCCCTGCAACTCTTCTTGCTCTGAAAGGCACATCAGATGCATCAGAGTCAAATTGTTGAAAACCAGAGACAGAGAGGAATTTTGGAAGTGCCCCACATAGGAAACAGCTGTGACATCTGCACAGCCCCTCGCCAAACACAGCACAAGACTTCAGACATCTTTAAAGCAATGAGCAGGGGAGAGCTGTCATCCTAGAATTCTATGCCCAGCAAAATAGCTTATAATAATAAAGGCAAAATATTTAAAGATGTTTTAGCATAGTCCAGTGAGGAGGGACTTTCCACCGGCTGAACTGCACCAGAGGAAATGTTTGAGGAACTTCAACCTGGGCAGAAAAATTAGTAGACGGATCTGAGCAAAGGAATGGGAAGGAAAGTAACTACGTGGGCAGACACAGGACACCTCTCTGTAAGGTTGTGACATTTTAAATAAACAATTGAGTACTCAAACAAAAATAGCAACAATATATTGCAAGATCTATGACAGATACAGAAGGAAAGTGAGTGATAACGTCACAGAGAATGAGGGAAGAATGGATGTAGACTTTTGCACATTTCTCACATAATAATCATGATATGATATATTATTAAGCTAGCTGTCAATGATGAGTCATGACAGTCAATACTGTAATCCATAGCAAAATAAGGTAAAACCATAAGTTAACAGTTAAAAAGCCACAAAATGAACACTAAAAAACAAACAAAAACTCCAAACAACCTAAAGAAAAGAACGTAAACAGTTAAGGGAAATGGGAAACAAACAGTAAGATAATAAACCCAAATTCAACCGCAGCAATGATTGTGCTCATCGCGCTTCACGCAGACCGGCTGGACCTTCCCGAGTAACAGCGGAGGGTGTGGGACAGGAGCACAGAAATGAAACCCAACCATGCTGTCATCAGGGGGCCTTAAGGACCAGGACAAGGGGACGTTAAAACTGAGAAGACAGGCCTTGGGGCCACACGAACACTGATCATGAGAAAAGAGCGTTTCATCTTCTGAGTTTCTCTGTTCTGTTGCTTTGCTGATGCATTTTTTTCATGAGTGGAAATCTCTATCTTCACTTTGTATTTAGAAAATGACCTGCATAGTATGTGTCTCCCTACATGAAACTCCGCAGATACAGCCCAAATCCTAGGAAGTTATCCTGCTGATTATCTGATGAATCAGGCAGCAGCGGTAACACAATAAGCCTGCATTACTTGTTTTCAGGGACAATGACAGCGTGACCTGACCTCTGTGTGTGACCTCCTGCCTCCCCACACCCTTGTCCCCACTGCAGTCTGTGTTTTTCTTTTTCTTTTTTTTCTTTCTGCTGGTCTTGCTTACTTTGTTCTTCCTCAAAAGTCAGTGACTCTGTTTCTCACTGATCTTTGAAGGATGATCAGGTCACCCTGACCTTTCTGTTCTTCTTCCCACCCCTCCCTCAACTTCACCAAAAAACAACAACCGAGACCCCCGTGTTTTCTCTGTCCTAACAGCATAGCTGAAGATGTTAAAATAATCTCCACTGACGTATGTTGTATATGTTAATCCCGGTGTTTGGTGCTGGGGTAATTTACAAAGGAACACGTCTAGAAACTAAACACATCCATTACAGCTAGCTGCTGCACTAACGCTTTGGCCTCGCTGAAAAGCAAAATATAATAACAACCCAGTTCTAATGGGGGGGAAAAAAAAACTCAAACTCTGTAAAATAATTTAAAGAGATTTATTCTGAGCCAGATATGTGTGACATGGCCTGGAGAACATGATGTCAAGAGGTTCTGAGAAAAATGTGCCTGAGGCAGCAAGGATACAGTTTGGTTGTATAACATTTCAGGGAGACAGAAATTGCAGGTGAAATCACAAACCAATACATGAAATGTGCACGTTGATTTGGCTTGAAAAGGTAGGACCTCTCCAAGGTGGGGCACACAAGTTATAGGTGGGTTCAAAGATTCTTTGATTTATAATTGTTTAAAGAAATAAAGTTTTGTCTAAAGGAATGGAATGTTTTAAGCTAAGGAAGTCTGTTCATCAGAGACAAGTTACAATATACAAACTCAAGTGACCTGCTCAGCATGGATGGCCTGCAGGTGATTTAACCTTTGCTCCACGTGGCCTCTGGCCCTGCTGAAAGAACCAGACCAGCGCCACCTTAAGAGTTAAGTTCCGTTTTCCCCACCATTTCACTATTTCACTCAATAAGTTTCACTTTCCAGGCAAGCCCAGGCAATTCCCCGAAATCATGAGACAACCGCCCATCAACCAGGGACCCCCACCTAACCAATCCAGAAGCGCCCCCTTTGTTTCAAGCTGTGCACTCCCACCTGCTGCGCGGGACCCTAAGAACCCCCTGCTCCAGAGCTCGGGGCTCCTGGCTCGGACCCGTTGCAATGGAGTCCCTGGGAGCCCAAGCTCGAGCTTGCAATAAAAGGCCCTTTTGCTTTTGCACCAGACTCGGCTGCCTGGTGGTCTTTGTGGGGGATTTTGAGATCTGGGCACAGCACTGCTGACAGCTTAGAGTCTGTTTGGTCAGTTTTGTCCTGCCTACCTCAGCATTCACGCTGACCAATTGCAGCTGAGCTCCAGAGGGAGGGGGTATAATGAGATGTGTCTAACCTCCTTTCTCTTCACGGCCAGGAACTCAGTTTTAAGTTTTTTCCCTGGGGTCCCCTTGAGTAGCAAGGGAGTTTAAGATCTTATTTTAATTTACACCAGCAAATATTTTTTTAGAAGTGAGAACAAAAGAAGAAATGAATCTCCTAAAAAGAAAAAGAGGGAAAAGGTTAGAAGTAAGTCCTCCCTCCTGTGGGAGGCCGACAGTGGCTGTCCAGGCCCTGGCAAGCTCGACTGCCCTTCCTCTTCTAGAAATACCACCCCCTCGGGAAGCAGCATGAAGCTGCCACCTGTGCCCACTTCACTGACCACAGGGTGAGAGTTGAGGGGGCAATGTGAGCTTGCCTTTTCTTTCTTTTTCTTTCTTTTTTCCTTCATGCTCTCCATCTCTCACAGACGTCTAACAACTCTTTCCCCTCCCCCAGATTTATTAAGGTATAATTTTTATTTTATTTATTTTTTTTTTTTTTTTTTTTTTTTGCAGTTTTTGGCCAGGGCCAGGTTTGAACCCGCCACCTCCAGTATATGGGGCACCCTACTGCTTGAGCCACAGGTACCACCCTATTAAGGTATAATTAACCAAAAAATTATATACGTTTATAGTATATGACATAATGTTTCCACATATGTACATGTTGTGAAATGTAAAGTAAATTAATTAACATATCTACTTACCATTTTTCTGTGGGTAGAACATTTAAGATCTACTCTGTTGGCAATTGTCAGGTATACTAAACATTATTGACTGCGATTACCATGCTATACAGCAGGTCTCCAGCTTCTACTCACCCTGACGGGGCTCTGGATAGCTGCAGATGCCATTTCTGATGCGAAGGCTGTTCCTGAATCTTGACCCTCCCCTGCTGGTCCTCTCTCGGGGGATCCAGCCAATTCCAGCTGGCCATCACCTGCCCCTGGTCTACCCCGTGCAGAAAGGGAAACAGAGCAGAGGGTGCCAGCCTTGGCCAGCCTCTGACCAGGAAGGCTTGGGCCCCACCCTAAGGTGTCTGATTTACAAGATCTGAGACGAAGTTTCTAAGAAATTCCCTGGCCACGCTGGACCCCACTCTATCAGTGTTGTGATAAACCACATCAAATGCTGCTCTACCTCCTGGAGACTGGATTTGAAATCAAGGAAAAGGAGGCACCAACAGAAAGGGCTCAAAGTTTCTCGCTCAGCTTCACCTGCCCCCTCCTGCTGCTCAGGGTTCTCACATCTCTGACAGCGCCTGTGTGTGAGTGAGGCAGGACAATAATAATTACTGCTGACAGCAACACCTCCCATTGATTGAGGGCTCAAGGTTCCATGCCTGCTAAGAACCAGAAGACATGGGTGATATTGATAATAACAGCAGCACACGTAGTGATTACTCAAACCACAAATTCCACAGTGCCTTTGGGCCAACACCATGCACAGCAGGCCACCAGCATCTTCTGATTCACCTCACCCTACCCTCAGGAGGCAGCCTCCCCTTTGTCATATGAAAAGAAGAAAGCTCTCAGAGGTTACTGACCCCACTGCTGATAACACCCAGAGGTGAGTTCAAATCCAAGGCTCTCAGAGGTTGCAAACTGGATGCTGACCCCACTGCTGATAACACCCAGAGGTGAGTTCAAGTCCAAGGCTCTCAGAGGTTGCATAACTGGATGCTGACCCCACTGCTGATAACACCCAGAGGTGAGTTCAAGTCCAAGGCTCTCAGAGGTTGCATAACTGGATGCTGACCCCACTTCTGATAACACCCAGAGGTGAGTTCAAGTCCAAGGCTTGCAGAGGTTGCATAACTGGATGCTGACCCCATTGCTGATAACACCCAGAGGCAAAGCTCAAGTCCAAGGCTCAGAGAGGTTAAAAACTGGATGCTGACCCCACTGCTGATAACACCCAGAGGTGAGTTCAAGTCCAAGGCTCAGAGAGGTTGCATAACTAGATGCTGACCCCACTACTGATAACACCCAGAGGCAAAGTTCAAGTCCAAGGCTCAGAGAGGTTGCATAACTGGATGCTGACCCCACTGCTGATAACACCCAGAGGTGAGTTCAAGTCCAAGGCTCAGAGAGGTTGCATAACTGGATGCTGACTCCACACCCCACTACTGATAACACCCAGAGGTGAGGTTCAAGTCTAGGACTATCTGACAGCAGAGCCTGAGCACTCCAGCTAGGGGCTCAAGGAACGGGACTCACTTCTAAAAGTCGGGTACCAAGGGCTCAGTCACTGTCCCTGGCTGGGTGCACTGATGTGGGAGCTCAGCCTACAGATGAAGATGTCAGCACCCCTGCCCTAGGATGGCCACACCCCTCCAAGCCACCCTCCGTGTCCTCTCAAGCAATCCCATCCCCCGAGTGCACAGAATTTTAAGCCAGCAAAGGAAGGGAAGACAAAAGTGCCTGCACACAGCGTGGGCAGCTGCAGGGTTGATGCGGGCAGGAACGTGGCCACCCACACCGAGACCTCACGTCACTCCGGCACAGGGGAGCCGTCCTGCCTGGCCCTGTGAGGTGCCTCCCTCTCCAGCTCACTCCGATTTCTCAGCAAGGTGAGAGAGAAGGAGACCCCTGATTTAATGAAATGTTCCAGCAAGAGGATAAATTAACTTCCTCTCTGACTTGTCCAAACTACTTACTGTGAACTATTCAGTCAGACGGAACTGACTTGGGCAGCTCGGCAGGGGCCTGCAGCCTCCAGCGTCTGCCGGAAAGCACCGGAAGGCAGTGCCCTAAAACCGCTCCAGTAGTGTTTTCCATTCTTTCTTCTCTTCTGATTTTCAAAGGAAAATGTTTCCCCCAGTAAGTCAGCAACACTAAGCAAAATATAAGGATACCCTGTACATATAAATTGCTCGAAATTTGCACGTCCAAACTGCTAAAGAAGCATGCCTTATGTTGACCCCACCTTCTAGACATGTTGTTGTGACGTGGCCCAGTGGGGACAAGGCAGGGATGAGGGTGGGCAGGGGTGCAAACTCAAGGAGGCCTCGTGCTCAGGTGTGCAAGGGCAGGAGGGCCCTAGCCTGCAGCACCCCTCACTTGCACCTCAAAAAAGGTTCTAGAAAGAGGCAGAGCTATGGAATGGTCAAGGTGAAGAACTCAGTGTTGGTTCAGAGCCAGTTCTCGGATATTGGTGCACGTAGGGATTGTCCTGGGCAACTGGAGGCTTGCAGGACTCAGCCCCCACACCAAGAAGTCTGGCCAGGGAGGCAGGCCTGGCCCCAGAATCCATACGTAAAGAACAAGACAAAAGCACAGACAAGACAAGACAAAAACCCCCTACAGCTGCTGTGCCAGCCACACTCGGAGAGACCCTAAGTGACAGTGGGATCCTTCAAGTCATTTTCTAACAGCTTTAATGGGAGGTTATAACTTACATTCCAAAAAACGCACCCATTTGAAGCATATGGCTAAATAACTTACAATTTTACAAACTTATGGGACCATCACTCTTACCCAATTTTAGAGCATTTCTGTCACTGCTGGAAAGATCCTTTTGCACTCACTCCCAGCCCCACTTCCAGCTCCAGGCGTCTCCTCAAATTCTCACAACCAGGAAGATCAGATTCTGTGTGTACATATTTAGGAAGCACAGATTACGCCCACCTGGTTTTTATGCCCAGCCAAGAGTTGCTGCCATTTCAAAAACAAGGAACAATACTGTGTCTGCTTTTTTTCTATACAAGGAAAACCACTGTGCCTTGGTTGGGTTTAAGGCAAGGGTCTCCCTCCCGTCCCCTTCCTCACTCTTTCCAATGCCCTTCCCTCTCCCCACAGGTGGGTTTCCCATGGGTCTGGTGCAGGTGAAGCTGTCTCTCCTCCCCTCAATGGGCTAGGAGGAGACCTAACACTAGGTTCATGTGGTTAAACATTTCTGTAAAATTTGCAAAAATAAATATTTTGAGTGGTGCTTATTGGGGCCATCCTGTCTCATCTGCAAATTCCTCTCCAGTTTGGCTGCACCATAGCAACTTCCAGGGTTAGCTCTGCTCCCCTCCCCCATGTCAACTCACCCAGTGTGGTGACACAACATGGCAAAACCAAAGGTTATGTTGCAGCATAAGCAATGACTATGGCAGAAGAACACGAACAGCGGAGGAGAACCCAAGGACCCGGGAGCCAATCCCTGGAAAATTCTCCCAAATCTTGTGATTCTTATGAAGTAAACTTGATAAAAGATCTCCAAAATTTGAAATGCATCCAAAGTGTGCACATGACATTAATAAGAACACTCTGTGATGTAAAAGGAACTTTCTAACTATTCACAGAAAACCAATTTTTGGATCAATGATGATAGATTAGCAGCTGAATCGCCCTTTGGCAAACAGTGTCATTTCTCTGCTATACAGTGGCTGGCTCCACGGACTCTTGTGACTCGAGTGACGTGTGGCATGTGACACATGGCAGGTGGAGGTGCTGTGTAAACCACTCTTTATCATCTTCCTCACTGTTGTTATTATGAACTCGAAAAAAGACTCTCAACTTTCAGTTTATGGAACATTTAATCACCCAGCTGATTGTGGGAACTGCTGGGTGCAGGGTGAGTTGCAGATAGAGTTGGGAGTGAGTGAAAGATGTCCTAAAATAAAATGTCATTAACTAAGGAAGTCCTGTCTTTCGTTTCTTTGCATTTTTGGCATGTGTGCAGAAGCCTCCATCCTGGCCACACCGGCTAAGCTGCTTCTCTGCAGAGCTGCCTTTGTTGTCTGAGAGAAATGCCTTTGTTCCAGGGGCTAACACTCTTCAGCTTTCATCCACTCACACAGACATCCTTCCTCGACTTCCCTGGTGAGTGTCAAAGCCCAGAAAGGAGGTGCAAACACTCCTGGGCATTTCGGGGTGTTTGTGCATCTGTCCTTTAACCACTCCCCCTATGTTGGAAACAGACTTTAAACTCCAGCTTCTGCTGCAGTTTTCTCTCTCTGCACATTGTTCTACACAGTATCATTCGTTTCCATTTCAGGGAATTAATTATTTGAGATTGCCAGAAATAACCTCCAGTCTCACAGCAGTTATCCCTGCCCATTGGTGAGGCGGTGGCCACAGTCCCCCTCTCCAGCACGATCATGCACCAGGTCGGGACAGCAGCTGCGATGAAGGTCCTTTGCCTGGACACCATCCGTGCACTCTGCAGATAATCATGGAATTTGTCAAGTGCTCCTAGGGATTCACTCAGCTGCCCAATCTTAGGCGTGAACATTGACAACAGAAAATTGTGGGCAATTTCTGTTTGTTTAGGTACCATTTCTATAGTGATAATTATTAATAAATGGAGAAAGTTGTGCTGGATGTTCCAGTCCATAAATAACCTCCATTTTTTTAGATTCTTGAAGCAGAGACGGAGAGCAGGAAGGGGCAGGCAGAGGGCGTCTCGCGGCCTTTTTTTTTTTTTTTTTTTTCTGCCTTGTCTTTCAGGTGAGATATCATTTTCAATTTAATTAAAATGAGGGCTGTATTTCTAGCAGTGCTCCCAAACTTCTCTAACAGGAGAGGAGTAAAGGTCACCAGTGTGGTCCAAGGTGAGGGTCCACCTTTCCCACACCCAGCCCCTCAGCTTGCAAGTCCAAGGCTCAGCACATCACACACAGTTGGAAAGAAAACCAAGAGTCTCCCCACAACTACCCACTGTTCCTGGGACGCTCGAACAAGCCGACATGTTTGGCTCCAGAGACCAGCACAAGTCCTTCTGCCTCCTGCTGTCTGCACAGCGAGCTGAGGGCCGAGCCTGTGAAGCCCTGCCATGGAGGCACGTGCTTCTTCCCCAGTGTGGGGGCAGCAGCTGCCTGAGGCCTCACGGAACTCACAGCCACCACCCCCAGCCAGCCTGGGGGCAGGAAGCTCAGGCATGAGGAAGACCCCACCACCACCCAAAGCCGGGTGCAAGGATTTAGCAGGTTTATCTGGCAGGGAATCCTGGGAAACTCCAGCAGGGGAGCCCAGGAGTGAGCCAAGCAAGGGAGGGTGGACAGTGGTGGGTACATTATGATTAATCAGCTCCCACTTGGGGAAGGCAGAGCCAATCCCACTGGGGACTCTGGGGGCCTGAACAGGACTTGCACTCAGAGCTACCCCGCCTGTGGGGAGAGGGAGCTGGGGGTCCTCACACCAACTCCCAGGACTGTCGGTGGAGGCTGCCCCAGGAGGAACCAACCCTCCCGCACTTCTAACCAGTTGGGCACAGAGCAGGCCAGGCAGTCAGAGAAGCCCCAGAAGAAGAGGCACATGCTGCTGAGAGCAGCCAGCACCCACCACAGTGACCAGGGAAGAGAGGACATGGGCAGGCTGTGCACAGAGGGCAGCCAGCACCCACCACAGTGACCAGGGCAGAGGGGGCATGGGCAGGCTATGCACGGAGGGCAGCCAGCACCCACCACAGTGACCAGGGCAGAGGGGGCATGGGCAGGCTGTGCACGGAGGGCAGCCAGCACCCACCACAGTGACCAGAGCAGAGGGGGCATGGGCAGGCTGTGCACAGAGGGCAGCCAGCACCCACCACAGTGACCAGAGCAGAGGGGGCATGGGCAGGCTATGCACGGAGGGCAGCCAGCACCCACCACAGTGACCAGGGCAGAGGGGGCA
>CAUYPK010090057.1:0-19786 GCA_963574355.1 Loris lydekkerianus
CAAAAAAATAATAATAAATAAATAAAATAAGAAACTGAAGCTTATACAGTTTATGTAACTTGGTTGAGGTCAAGGCCAGAAGAGAGTGGGACGGAGACTGAACCCTGACAGAGAACTCCATAGCTCTCCCTTGCTGATACAAAGCTCTACCTAAGCCCAGTCAATCCTATCATCCACAGCTCAAACTTCCAGGACCTCCTTACATTGGGCAGAATCTGCTAACACAATTGAAAGGAAAAAAATAAAATAAAATAGCCTATACCTATAGTACAAAGGAGGGGGGAACGGCAGCACTTGTAGCTCAGTGGGTAGGGTACTGGCAAAATACACCACGGCTGGTGGGTTTGAACCTGGCCCAGGCCAGCTAAAACAACAATGGCAACAACAACAACAAAACAGCATAATCAGGAGTCCTGGCAGGTGCCTGCAGTTCCAGCTACTTAGGAGGCTGAGGCAAGAGAATCGCCCAAATGTTTGAGGTTGCTCTCCTGAGCTACGATACCATGGTACTCTACCCAGGGTGACATAGTAAGACTCTGTCTCAATAAATACATACATAAATAAATAAACAAAATAAAGGAGGAGGGAAGGATTTGTAAAAATGCACAGATCAAAGAGAACAAATATCAAAGTTACTCAATATCTCTTAATTTGAAGTTAATGCTCAGACTGCCTGACCAACCTCTGAAAGAAATACATGCTCCAGACTTGGCGCCTGTGGCTCGAATCCAGCCTGGGCCACCAAACAATGATGGCTGCAGCAAAAAATAGCCAGGCGGTTGTGGTGGGTGCCTGAAGTCCCAGCTACTTGGGAGGCAGAGGCAAGAGAATTGCCTGAGCCCAGGAGTTAGAGGTTGCTGTGAGCTGTGATTCCATAGCTCTACCCAGGGCGATAGCTTAAGGCTCTGTCTCAAAAAACAAACAAACAAACAAACAAACAAACAACAACAACAAAAGAAAGAAAAAAAGAAAGAAAGAAAAAGAAAGGAAAGAAAGAAAGAAAGGAAGGAAAGAAAGAAAGAAAAGAAAGAAAAGAAAGAAAGAAAGAAACGCTCCAACTGTACTTTACACAGACAAGAGGCAACCCTGCTGGACCTGGACCCCCATGGCTCCTAGAAACAGGGATGGACATTAACTGGTTCCTTTGGTCAAAAGTCCCAAGTTTATTTTAGTAGGACTCCAGGATCCCAAACAGGAGCTCTACTTCCCTGAAACTCCACAAATCCAATTGCCTGGTTCCCTCTACCAAACCTATCCAGTGAGACCCGCAGGCATCCTCAAACTATTTAAACACAGGGCCAATTCACTGTCCCTCAGACCACTGGAGGGCCAGACTGTAGTTAAAAAAACAAAAACAAACGAAAAAAACTATGAACAAATTCCTATGCATGCTGCACGTATCTTATTTAGAAGTAAAAAAACAAAAGGGGAACAAACAATCACACTACTTCATGCGGCCCTACAACTTCACGGAGACTAGAATCCTTTCACAAAACCCAAATACCAATACAATCTGAATCAGGGCCAAGGGAGACAAGGTTTGAAAAAGATTTTGTGCCTGTGTTCTGGAAGAACTTCAGTACACCCTTCTGGCTTCCCAACCTAGCCTTTGTTCACCATTACCAGTTTTCCATAAAATTGATAAGCTACATTTTAGTCCTGAGGACATACTGGGTCAGCTTCCCCTGTGGAATCATTTCCCCAAACTCTGAAGCAACCATCCCAGAGTGGATACCACCAGAGCCAGGACACTTCTACTAATCCCATTATCACCACTCCTAATCTCATTACCAGATTAAAAACACAATCCCCCTCTCAATTGCCTCCCTCATTGGTCTCCACTCAAGAGTTCACTCAGAAAAGACACAGCACCTCTGGATCTTAAAGTCACCTACTGCCCTGCCGGGATCAGCTGGCGCACTTCTCAGCTGTCAGCGGCTCTACTCCAACTTCTTCTTTCCCCTTCTAGTCTTTACCAGTGACAGCAAGTAGCTAACCTTGAGAGGGCACCACCACACTGGTTCCAAGGCCTGTGCTTTTTGTGCTCTCTTAGGTACATTTTTTTAAATTCTCATTTAAAAGACTAGCAGGTGAAGCTACAGGAAGGATGAGGGACAGATTAAACGTCACACAGAGGGTTTGGTATAGTGGCTGATGCCTGAGAGGCAGAGACGGGTACATCACTTGAGCTTAGGTGTTCAAGACCACCTTGAGCAAGAGAGATTCCCCCCCCCAAACACACACCTTTTCAAAAGACAGAAAAATCAGACAGGCATCGTGGCAGGCACCTGTCCCAACTCAGGAGGCTGAGGCAAGAGGTTTGACTGAGCCCAAGAGACTGGGGTTGCTGTGAGCTATGATGCTGCCATGGCACTCTACCCAAGGTGACAGAGAGAGATTCTGTCTCCAAAATTAATAAGGGCAGGATTCCAAGTGAGTAGGGTGCTAGCCCCATATATGGAAGGTGGTGGGTTTGAACCCAGCCCTGGCCAAACTGCAACAAAAAATAGCTGTGGCGGTTGCCTGCAGTCCCAGCTACTTGGGAGGCTGAGGCAAGAGAATCGCCTAAGCCCAAGAGCTAGAGATTGCTGTGCGATGTGACGCCACAGCACTCTACTGAGGGCAACAAAGTAAGACTCTGCCCCTCCCTTCCCTCAAAAAGGGCAGGATTCCAACTAGAGTGGTGGTATTCTGGTGGTATCAGAATATTTGGAGGACAGAAAAGAGACAGGACTAGATGCCAGGAGGGTATGCATACCCTCCAGAGGCACCTTCCCTTGAGTATTCTGGTAACACTGGGCTCCTATCTTAGGGTCAGGAAACTTGATTTCAGGAAACAAAGTCCAACTTTGTGCAGGAGAAGGTAGAAAGGTCAAAGAGCAAGAACCCACCTCTGTCTCTCAATCCATAAAATGACACATTTTGTTTTCACACAATTATCATTTGTGGGGGAAAAAGCGTTAACCCTTACAAGCAAGACATTACCAAGCTCTCATTGGAAAAATGGAATGTGTGCAACCTTTCTAAAAAAAAAAATTGTATCAAGTTTTCAATATATCCTTTGATCTTATAATCCCCTTTTTAAACATGAAAAAAGAAAACTTGAAAATCATTTCCAAATGTCCAAAAACAGCAGAATTAAGTTAAGGTACACTCACATAATAGTTAGGTATCCACTTAAAATAGAACATTTTGGAAATATTCACAATGCAGTATTAAAAAAAACTTGAATACAACCTAATTTTGTTACTCAAGTACAGAAAAAAGGCTGGAAAAAAATAAAATTAAATTAAGAAGCAACTCCTTAACATTTAATCTCATTTTAATACTGTGTAACTCCCAAATTCTTTAAAATAACCACATACTGTTTTGTTGTTTTTTTGAGACAGAGTCTCATGATGTCGCCCCTGGTACAGTGCCGTGGCTTCACAGCTCACAGCAACCTCAAATTCTTGGGCTTAGGCGACTCTCTTCCCTCACCCTCCCAAGTACCTGGGACTACAGGCATCCACCGTACAACACCCGGCTATTTTTTGGTTGTAGTCGTCATTATTGTCTGGCAGGCCCAAGCTAGGTTCAAACCTGTCAGCTCTGCTGTATGTGGCTGGTGCCCTAGCTGCTGAGCTACAGGTGCCAAGCCCACATACTGGTTTTATTAAACAAATAAAACTCTTACTATCTCATTTTCAAATGATGTGGACCAATTAATGCAATTCCCCTTCAGGGTGTGGACAGATGGCTTCTTTGCAAAAGGTGAAATATTACATATAGATTCCTGAAATACCCAGAACAGGCAAATCTAGACACAGTAGATTCGTGGTTTCCAAGGATAGGGGTGGTAATGGGGGAAAATGGGGAATGATTCTAATGCATAAGGATTTATTGTGGAAGGGATGAAAATGTCCTAAAATTGGCCAGGTACAGTGGCTCACGCCTGTATTCCTGGCACTTTGGGAGGCTGAGGAGGGTTGACTGCCAGAGCTCAGGAGTTCAAGACCAGCCTGAGCCAAGAGTGAGACCCATCTCTAAAAATAGCTGGGCAGATATTGTGGGGGGCCATTGTGGCAGGTGCCTGTAGTCCAGCAACTTTGGAGGCTGAGGCTAGAGAATCACTTGAGCCTAGGAGTTTGAGGTTGCTGTGAGCTATGACACCATAGCACTCTATCAAGAGTGAAGTGAGACTCCATCTCAAACAAATAAAAAACTATTATACATACTAACAGCATTGTGCAAGTATCTTTTTATCTTCCCTGTAGACAGCAAAAGAGCTCAGGGACTAACTGTAGAGATGAACTGGTTGACCATACACACATGAACCATAGTAACAAAAGAACGTGTTCAATGTTTTTAAAAAATGATGAAGTTGGCTTGGTATCGTAGCACAGTGGTTACGGCGCCAGGCACATACACCGAGTGTAGTGGGTTCAAACCCAGCCTAGACCAGCTAAACCACAACTGCAACAAAAACACTAGCCAGGTGTTGTGGCAGATGTCTGTAGTCCCAGCTACTCAGGAAGCTGAGGCAAGAGAAATCACTTAAGTCCAAGAGTTTGAGATTGCTGTGAGCTGTGAGGCCAGAGCACTCTACCAACAGCGATATAGACTCTGTCTCCAAAAAAACAAAACAAAGAAAGATAAAGTTACAGCTCAGTGTCTGTAGCTCAATAGTTAGGCTGCCAGCCACATACGCCGGGCTTGGTGGGTTTGAACCTAGCCCAGGCCTGCTAAATAAACGACAACTACAACAATAACAAAAAATAGCCAGGCATTGTGGTAGGTGCCTGTAGTCCCAGCTACTCGGGAGGCTGAGGCGGGAGAATTGCTTAAGCCCAAGAGTTTGAGGTTGCTGTGAGCTGTACCAAGGGTGACACGGTGAGACTCTGTATCAAAAAAAAAAAAGAAAGATGTTTCTCCTAGCACTTGGGGAGGCCAATGCAGGTAGAATGCTTGAGCTTAGTTCAGGACCAGCCTGAGTAAAAGCAAGACCCCCACCTATACTAAAAAATAGAAAAACTGAGGCAAGAGGATTGCTTGAGCCTGAGTTGGAGATTGCAGTGAGCTATGACACCACAGCACTCTACCCAAGGCAACAGCTTGAGACTGTCTTAAAAAAAAAAAAAGTTTCTAGTGACATGAGATTCACATTAAGAAATGCTGCCCATGTGTTTATTACACACTTTGTCTCTCTCTCTCTCTTTTTTTTTTTTAAAAAAAGATAGAGCCTCAAACTGTCACCCTGGGTAGAGTACCATCACTTCACAGCTCACAGCAACCTCCGACTCCTGGGCTCAAGCATTTCTCCTGCCTCAGCCTCCCAAGTATCTGGGACTACAGGCACCTGCCGCGAGGCCTGACTATTTTTTGGTTTCAACCATCATTATTGTTTGGTGGGCCCGGGCTGGATTCGAACCCGCCAGCTCAGGTGTATATGGCTGGCACCCTAGCCACTTAAGCCACAGGCGCCGAGCCTCGTCTCTTTTAAAACATTTTGCAGATCAGGGTTGAACCACAGCCCAAATCCTACTCACCACATTGCAAACTGCTAAGTGTGAAACATATAGTAGACTGTACATGGAAGCAATCTGAATGCCAAGCTGCTCGAACTATTAATCAATTTATTGCAATTCCTAGAAATCTAAACATTATCTTAATTAAAATTCACATGCCTTGTAAGTCACTACTGACCAATTGTGTCCACTGATAATACATATATTTTTTCAGACAGAGTCTCACTTTGTCAACCCCAGCAGAGTACTGTTACATTATAGCTCACAGCAACCTCAAACTCCTTGGCTTAACCAATTTTCTTGCCTCAGCCTCCCAAGTAACTGGGACTATAGGCACCTGCCACAATACCCAGCTATTTTTAGAGATGAGGTCTAGCTCTGGCTCAGGCTGGTCTTGAACTGAGCTCAGGCAATCCAACCTCCTTGACCTCCCAGCATGTTAGGATTATAGCGCCAAGCCCTGGTAACATTTCTACTTACCTGCATGCCAAATACTTGCTTAATTATCTAATTTATTCATTCAAAGACTTTTTAAGGCCTGGGTGTGATGGCTCACATCTGAATTCTAGCACTCCAGGAGGCCCTATCTCTACTAAAAAAAAAAAAAGAAGAAGAAAAATAATTAGCTTGGGCCAGTGGCTCACACCTGTAATCCCAGCACTTGGAAGGCTGAGGCGGGTGGATTGCTTGAGCTCAGGAGTTCAAGACCAGCCTGAGCAAGAGTGAGATCCCATCTCTAAAAAAAAACTGCTAGAGGTTGTGGCAGGCACCTGTACTCCCAGCTACTTAGGGGGCTGAGGCAAAAGAATTGCTTGAGCCCAGGAGTTGGAGGTTGCTGTAAGCTACGACACTACTGTGTAAAGAAAAGAAAAATTAGGTTCAGTGCGGGTAGCACATTGGTTATGGCACTGGCCACATATCCTTCCCCTTCCCCCCCAAGCTGGCAGGTTTGAACCCGGCCCAGGCCAGCTAAACGACGATGTCTGCAACAAAAAATAGCTGGGTGTTGTGGTGGGCGCCTGTAGGCCCAGATGCTTGGGAGGCTGAGGCAAGAGAATCGCTTAAGCCCAAGAGTTTGAGGTCGCTGTGAACTGTGACGCCATGGCACTGAGGGCAACATAGTGAGACTGTCTCAGGAAAAAGGAAAAAAAAAAAAAGGAAAAATTAGTGTGGTGGTGTTTCTGGCACCTGTAGTCCCAACTACTTGAGAGGCTGAGTAAGTAAGACTACGTGAGCCCAGGAATTTGAGCTTGTGAGCTAGGCTCATACCATGTTGTTCCAGGCTAGAGTTCCAGAGATTATCTCAAAAACAAAAACACCCCAACTATTTCAGTTGATATAGGCAAAGCTAAGCAAACCAAGCCCTGTGCTCATGGAACTTACATTTTGGTTTAAAAAAAATTTAACCTAAGGAAACCTTATTTTTACAAACTTATGTCTTATGCAAGACGCCTGTAATCCTAGAATTCCGGAAGGCTGAGGCTGGTGGATTGCTTGAGTTTACGATTTCAAGACCAGCCTGAGCAAAAGCGAGACCTGTCTCTACTAAAAACAGAAAAACTAAGGCAAGAGGATTGCTGGAGCCTGAGCTGGAAGTTGCTGTGAGCTATGACACCATAGCACTCTACCCAGGGCAACAGCTTGAGACGTCTCAAAAAAAAAACAAAACAAAATATTTTACGTCCACAGAATCATGGGGTGTCAGAAGCGTATTTATAGCACCAGGATTTTCAAATCACCGAGGTACCAAATGTTTCTCACTTTAGAAACAAAAAAATTCATTTCTCTCAAATCTGTAAATCTCAAGTCATTCAATAACTTGAATTGTGTAACAGGAAAATATTGCACACCCCCAACTTCCAAAAGCAAAAGCGCAATACAGTACAAAGATCACAACAACTGGCTCAAAAGGTAACTTTTAGAAACAAAGTCTAAATTCCTTTCAACAATTCAATAATTTAGTGGATATTTTACTAAGTGCCCAATGATTCTCTTGCAATTCTTAGCTAATTCCCCACTCCTCCACTGCCCTCGTAAGCTAAGGAAGCTAGAACCCAGAGTAGCCAAACAATTCTTAAAATGCAGTTACTTTCATGTCTAACTTTTCATAACTTTTCATCTGTAGACAAAGTTCCTCGTCTTCAGCAATTCTACTGGGCTGAATGCTAAGTTAAAATATACCTAGATCTGGGCTCTACTCCTTCCAGTTAAGATCAACTAAAACAATCTTAAAAGACAAATTTACTACAGTTTGAGCCCTCAGATACTATGTTTCCAACCGAAATAAGAGGTATGCTGAATAATAAGGCAGTAATAAATTTTGTTTCAGATTAGGCTTTTCATGCTAGATTTGGTCAAGGAAACCATCTGTGGCGTTTATCATTCCCTGGTTGATGTCTTTTGAAGTAAGGAATTGATTATCTACAATACCTTGGAGGGAAGATAATCCCCATAAAAATTAAATCGAAAGAAACATTTTATTAAATTATTGGCAAGGTCATAAAACAGACCTTATGCCATCCAAAACCTTCTTGAAATTGAACACACACATTCAAAAATCATTTTGAGTACCACTTTCTTTACAACTTTCAAGGACTAGAAATTCAAAGGAGTTTGTAGGGAACTTGACATCTCCATTCCTAAAAATCTTCCAACCATTATTACAGAACCAAAGACCCACTGGCTTGTAAGTACAATGCAACTTTTTTGTTAACCACGAAATGGTGGAGCCCTCTTAACGGTTAGCAAACATTTCAATTCTCATGAGGCATAGACTCCAAGAGATCATTTGCCTCCAACATACAACGCAGAGAGAAATAAATGAATCCAACGACAGATTTTAAACCCCACCGGGCTGCATGAAACGTAAATAAGTAAACAAGCAAATTAAAAATAAAAAAAGTATGGTCTTGAGTAAAAGAGAAGCCACGCAAGAGAAGCACATGACTCATCAACAGGCCTAAAGAGTATTTACATCGCCCACTACATCAAAGTAGGATTTCCCATCTTCACTCAAGGCCAGGCCTTGGGGCATCTCAGTCCGGTGAAGTTTTGTGCTATTTCCGTTTTGGAGGGGGTCATTTTATTTCGCTGAATCACAACTCCCTCACATTCCGACCCCAAACCACCACAAATAAATGAGACCGTAGCAAGGACGCCGGCTACCACCGACCAAGCAAAACAAAGCGTCGAGCAAGAGGCTGCCAAACAGGGAGGGGGTGGGTCAAGAGTGTCAAACTCGCCCCCCAGGACAACGCTCCCGCCCGGTGGCCTGCCTGCGGGTTGGCGTACGGCGGCACCACACTTCCTCCCTTAGAGGAATACCTCTTTCGCCGCAGAACTCCGGAGACCGCTAGGAAGGTGAGGACACGGAGATGCGGGACGCGATGCTCCAGCCTGAACAAAATGACCCAGAGGCCAGAGGAAGAGTGCGCCAGGCCCAACCCACGTGAGCACCCGGGCCCGACCCAGCCCGCCCCGGGACCGCGGCCAGGCACGGCGGCGCTCGCAGCCACCACGCCAGGCCCGGACTTACCCGGGCCGGCCGCGCAGCGGACCCCGCGGCGGCCGCTTCCTCCTCCTCCTCCTCACTTGACAAAATGGCGGCGACAGGAAGTGTCGGAAGCCTCGGCCCGCCCCCCGCCCGCCCTCCCCGCCAAGGCGCCCGCGCCCCCGCCTCGCTGGCCGACCCCAACCAGGGGTCGGCGGTGCCAACAGCACGACAGCCGTGAGCAGCCCCGCCGCCCGGACACTACCGGCGCACGCAGGAAAGGCCCGGCGCGAACGGCGCGAGAGGCCCGCAGGCCCGAGCCCGCGTAGCCCCAGCCTCCCCGCCCCCGCGCCGTGCCGATGGCGTAGGTGGTGGCGCACCGGCCCCATTACGCAATGCAGGTTACGCGGGCCGCGCCGCGGGACCCCACCGACCATCCCATGCCGCCTGCTGCCCAGAAGGACACCGGTCTTCACCTGAGACGCTAGGCCGCACGCCGTCCCTGCCGGCCGCCCGCTCGCTGCCGCCGCCCTCTCCCCGGGCTGGTCTGCGCGGCGCCGGGGCCCGCCCGCCGCGCCTTCTACTCCGCTGCGTTCACAGGCCCCGCTCGCCCGCGGGGCACCGCCGGCAGCTGCTGCCGCTGCTGCCGCCGCCGCCGCCGCCGCCGCCGCCGCCGCCGCCGCCACCGCCACTGCTTCGGCTCCTCGGTTTCGGGAGAGCAGAACAAACAGCCCTGCCGCCGCCGCCGCCGCCGCCAGCGCACTGACGTCACCGCGCACGCTGCGCGCGGCCTCGCGGCGCCTCCTGGGCGTGCGTGCCCCACCCCACGTGCCCAGCAAACGAGCTTGCGGAGACTGAGGAGCTGAGGTGAGTGGAGGAGGCGGGCTAGGGGGAACTCTTTAGGGAAGGAATCCGGTAGACACCAGGAAAGGGCTGAGAGAGACCCGCAGACTCAAAGCTGGACCTCAGGGAAGAGATCTGAAGACTAAGAGGGACGTCCAAATTTTCAGAAGGGTATGACGATAGACCCTTAAAGAGGGGGAAGGCGATTAGGAGAGACCTCCGCCAAAGATTTACGCAAGAGGCCGCAGAGAGACCTCCGGTCTAAGGGAGCCCCCCTACTAGGCGAAAGAGCTGCCATGGGGGCGCCAGGGCTGAGGTGAAGGAAAGGAGGTTAGAGGAGGCTGTCAGTAAGGCTGTGGCGGCATGTTTCGTGGCTGGCTTCCAGAATCTAACGACTGGAACCAGGCCTAGGGCGTTCTCCCTACTATGGTCCTGCTGTCCCCCTTGCTGACCTCCCTGTCATTACTAAGGCTCAACCACTAAGTCAGCTTCAGGGAGTATGTACCTCCATTAGACTCTGGGAAAATCACAAGACTTCTTCTGGGGCTTGCAGATCATCCCACCTGAAGCACAGATCTTAGTAAAAATTGAGTAGTTTCGTAATCTCTAAAATAAGGAAGTTAGGCGTAGATCTCTTGCAGCTTAAGATGATTCTGTTAAATTTTTCAAACCTGAAAACATAACCGCCTCCTCTGCCTTTTTGCCTTTATCTTCAGTGTCTTAACACTTTTAGGCCCATTTTTTACGAATAGAAAGCATTGCGGCTCGGCGCCTGTAGCTCAAGCGGCTAGAGCGCCAGCCACATACACCAGAACTGGCGGGTTCGAATCCAGTCCGGCCTGCCAAACAACAATGATAACTACAACCAAAAAATAGCCGGGTGTTGTGGCGGGCGCCTGTAGTCCCAGCTATTTGGGAGGCTGAGGCAAGAGAATCGCCTAAGCCCAAGAGTTAGAGGTTGCTGTGAGCTGTGACACAATGGCACTCTACCAGGGCGATAAAGTGAGATTCTGTGTAAAAAAAAAAAAGTGTCCTGATGGTCCCTTATTTCAGAACACATTGATGCAATAGGATCAGTTAAATCATTTTTTTCTCTATGGTGGTGTTTGCCCATGCTTTACACAAGATTAATCATAACTCTGTTGAGTCTTAAGCAAAGTAAAACCTAAATTTTACCCTTTAAATCTTCTTTCTAACTCTGTATTAAAGACTATTGAAACTTATGAATATCTTCGAGCTCTTAAATTTGCATACTCAGCAATATGCAGAAGATGGTCAGAAATCAAAAAAAGAATAAGAAGGTACACAGTGCTGTGTGAATATGGAATAACAACTAGTTTGTTGTTGTTTCAGGAAACCAGAATGTATCTATTTTAAGGTTCCCTTCCCTGTAGTTGTCTTTCTACATTATGTACTTAATTTATTACTGTTAGGGCAGGGGCCCCATATGCCAGAGGTGGAGGTTCAAGCCCAAGCCCAGCCCCGGCCAAAAACTGCAAAAAAAAATTATTACTGTTGCTCACAATAAATGTTTTTGTAATTTAGAACTACCAATTTGCAAGTTCATGTAATATGTCATTTTACTTTAGTCACATATTACATTTTAAACCAAAGCATATATCTAGCTTGATATACTAGCTCCAGCTGGATGACTTTTGGCTATTGCTAGAAATTAAATCCAACCTAAAGAGAGTATTCAAGCTGTAAAGACAGTTCCAAAAACTGTTTAAAAAAAAAAAAGTCTTAGAATGATAATGTCTGATTCTTTTTCTCTTCTTTAATGCTTAGCCTAACTCCTAATATATAGCTCAAAATCAGAAAATATTTACCTAGTTGTATCAGTTTAATAAAAATAGGCTTGTTATGGGCAGCGCATGTGGCTCAGTGAGTAGGGTGCTGGCCCCATACACTGAGGGTGGCAGGTTCAAACCCGGCTCTAGCCAAACTGCAACAACAAAAAAAATAGCTGGGCATTGTGGTGGGCACCTGTAGTTCCACCTACTAAGGAGGCTGAGGCAAGAGATTCGCCTATGCCCAAAGTTGCTTTGAGCTGTGATGCCATGGTACTCTTTACTCTACTGAGGGCGATGAAGTGAGACTCTGTCTCTAAAAAAAAAAAAAGGCTTGTTACTTAGTGGTTCACATTTTAAATAAGCTCTTTTTACCTTTTTCTGTTAGTATTATGTTTGTAATACTAAAATCCAGAAGAGAATAAAAATACTAAGGAATAAAACTTGAAATGCAGCAGGGCGTGGTGCCTCACACCTCTAATTCTAGCACTCTGGGAGGCTGAGGTGGGTGAATTGCATGAGCTCACACTTTTGAGACCAGCCTGAGCAAGATGGAGGCCCTGCCTCTAAAAATAGCCAGGTGCTGTGGTGGGGGCCCATAGTCCCAGCTACCTGGGAGGCTGAGGCAAGAGAATCACTTGAACCCAAGAGTTTGAGGTTGCCGTGAGCTAAGATGCTGTGACACTCTAGCAAGGGTGACCAAGTGAGACTGAGTCTCAAAAAAAAAAAAAAAAAAAAAGTTTTATTATGTGTTTTAGGTGGTTAGAAGTGCTAAGGAAAAAAACCATGGTGGCTCACACCTTATAATCACAGGAGTTTTAGAGGCTGCGGCAGGTGGATTCCTTGAGGCCAGGAAGGAATAGCAAAATCCCATCTCTAAAACAACTTCTTAAAAAATTTACTGTGTGTGCCTCAGCACCCATACCTCACTGGTTAGGCCACCGGCCACATACACCACGGCTAGCAGGTTCAGGCCTGGCCTAGGCCTGCTAAACAGCTATGACAAAAACAACAACAACAACAAATAGCCGGGCATTGTGGCAGGCACCTGTAGTCCCAGCTACTACTGGGACTGAGTAGTAAGCTGAGGCAAGAGAATTGCCTACGCCCAAGAGCTGGAGGTTGCTGTGAGCTGAGATGCCACAGCCCTCTACAGAGGGTGATAAAATGAGACTCTGGCTCTACAAAAAAAAAAAAGAAAGAAAGAAAGAAAGAAAGAAAAAGAAATAAAAAAGAATGACCATGGTGCTCCATGTCCCAGTGGTCATTAGGCATTTTTCTTTTTTTTTTTTTTTTTTTTGTGACAGAATCTCACTATTCCCTGAGTGGAATGCTGTGGTATCATAGCTCACAGCAATGTTTAACTCTTGGGCTTGAGTAATCCTCCTGCCTCAGCCTCCAAGTAGCTGGAACTACAGGTGCCCAATACAACTACTGCCTAGGTTATTAGGTTTTATCTGGTGAAGCTAAAGTTCTGTCTACCCTATGGCCCAGTAATTCCAATCCCACAGAAACTTGATGACACATTTATGAAGGTTCAAAGAGGGTTCAGAATGACACTGTTCGTAAGAACCCACACTAGAAACAACACAAATGTCCATCAAGGGTAGTATGAAAACATTGTAATGAAAATGAACAAACTACAGCCATAACAACAGTGTGAATGATCCTTACAATCAATGGAAAGCCAATGAAGCAAACAAGTTATGTATGTAATGATTCCATTTTTATGTAGATTTCCAAAACACAAAAATAGACTGAGTTTTTTTGTTTTTTATTTTGAGACAGAGTCTTACTATGTCACCGTCAATAGAGTGCTATGGTGTCATAGCTCACAGCAACCTCAGACTCTTTGGCTTAAGCAATTCTCTTGCCTCAGCCTCCCAAGTAGTTGGGACTACAGGTGCCCGCCACAACACCTAGCTATTTTTTGTTGCAGTTGTCATTGTTGATTTTAGCTGGCCAGGGCTGGGTTCAAACTCACCAGCCTTGGTATATGTGGTTGGTGTCCTACCCACTGAGCTATAGGCACTGCCCATAGAGTGAAATTTTTAGGGAAGTAAAAGGACTAAAAGGGGGTGGGGGAAGGGCAGAACAGAGAGAGAGCAAAGGAGGGTAGGGGAAAGGAAGAGCAGAGAGAGGGAAGGAGGGAGGTGGTGGGGTCTGGGGAGTAATACACCTTTTGGGGGCAAGGCACAATTGTAAGATGGACTTTACCTAACAAATGCAAATCAGTGTAACCTGTTTTCTTGTACCCTAAATCAATCCCCAGCCAAAAAAAAAAAAAAAAAAGATACAGCCAGTATTGGTTACCTACAGGTGCAATCAGGAAGGGATGAGGGAAATGAAAGGGGAAGGCAGGTTTCCAAGGTATAGCAATGTTCTATTTCTTTTCTTTCTTTCATTTCCAAATTGGAAGACCCATTTGGCCCTGCTGATTTCCTTCTTTTGAAATTGTGGTAAAAACACAACATGAGTTCTACCCCTTACAACAGGTTTTTATATACAACATATTATTAACTGTAAGCACAATGTTTTACAGCTCTAGGACTCTTTCATTTTGAATGACTAAAAGTGCTCTGTTTTCTTGACTATGAATTAGCTTTGTAGATTTTCACTCTGCTATACTTGGGCTTTATGCATATTTTTGTGTTATTATTTTAATTTTTTTTGTTTTTGTTTTTTTTTTGAGACAGAATCTCACTATGTCACTCTCCATAGTATGCTGTGACCATCACAGCTCTCAGGAACCTCCAACTGTTGAGTGTAAGTGATTCTCTTGCCTCAGCCTCCCAAGTAGCACTATAAGTGCCCACTACAATGCCCAGCTATTTTTTTGTTGCAGTTGTCATTGTTGTTTAGCTGGCCAGGGCCGGGTTTGAACCCGCCAGCCTGAGTGTATGTGGCTGGTACCCTACCAGCTAAGCTACGGGTGCCGCCATATTTAAAAAAAAATTTTTTTTTTAGAGGCTAGAGTTTCATTTTGTTGCCCTGGGTAGAGTGCTGTGGCGTTACAGGTCACAGCAACCTCCAGCTCTTTGGCTTAGGCGATTCTCTTCCCTCAGCATCCCGAGTAGCTGGGACTACAGTCGCCCGCCACAACGCCCAGCTATTTTTTTGTTGCGGTTTGGCCAGGGCTGTGTTCAAACCAGCCACCCTCAGTATATGGGGCTAGCGCCCTACTCACTGAGCCACAGGTGCTGCTCTATTTTAAAAAATTTTAAAGGAGAAAAAGAGTCATATATGTATATGAGACAAAGTACAAGACAAGTGAATAGAAAAAATTAATGACAAGCCTGGTGGGATGGTGCACACTTGTAGTTGCAGTTTCTTGGAAGGCTGAGGCAAGAGGATGGCTTTAGCCTAGGAATTCAAGACCAGTCAGGGAAACATAGTAATACCCCATCTCTACAACAAAATAAAAAATTACCTGGTGTGGTGGTATGCACATGTTCTCCTAACTACTCAGAAGGCGGAGGCAAGAGGATCACTTGAACGTAGGAGTTCAAGGCTATAGTGAGCTCTGATCATGCCACTGTACTCCAGCCTGGGTAACAGAGCCAGACCTTGTCTCTTAGTTAAAAAAAAAAAAAATAGCTGGGCATTGTAGCGGGTGCCTGTAGTCCCAGCTACTCGGGAGGCTGAGGCAAGAGAATCGCTTAAGCCCAACAGTTTGAGGTTGCTATGAGCTGTGACACTATGTCACTCTACTCAGGACAACATAGTGAGACTGTTGTCTCAAAAAACAAACAAAAAAACACTTGACATACTTGTAGCACATTTGGATGAAGCAAGCTGCTATATTGAAAAGTCCTGTGTGGGTGGTAAGGAACTGAGGCTAGGTTCTCCCCAATAGCCAGAAGTACATCCTTCCACAGTCTGACTTTTAGATGACACCACAGCCTTGATCAGTAATTTGATTGCAGCCTTGTAATTTAAGCTAAGGGCTCAATTAAACCACACCCAGAACTTCCACATCTGTAGAAGTTATTAAATATGTATTATTTTATGCCTCTAAATTTTGACATAATTTATGAGCAATAGAAAACTAACAACATAGATCCTGAGACCAAATAATCTCCTTTTCTTAGTGAAAACATATTTCATTCTTAGTGGGATCAAATAGTAGTGGCAGGTAAATTCTCCCTTCTCCCCTTAGCTCCCTCTGTTTTTGCTATGGTTCAGCTTGACTATTTTAAACATTGGGGAGAATTGTTGTCGTCTTAATTTGTGGGGTAATCAGTCTTATCATTCTCATTGTCCTCCAATGGGGAAGAATTAGGTACTTCAGTCTCTCTAAGGAGGCTATAATGTTACTTTTGGGGATAGTTGTGGCAGAGAATTTTCATATTTACATACTCTAGTTACCTGAATTTAGTCATTGTCCCAAGGGGGATGTCCCTAAAGAGGACAATAAGTACATAGCAATTCTTTCAGAGACAGTTTCCTAGCAGCTAATAAGAAAAAATTTGAGCCCTGGCATGATTGGTCATGCCTATAATCCCAGCAGTCTGGGAGGCCAAGGTGGGTGGATCGCCTTAGCTGATGGGTTCAAGACCAGCCTGAGCCAGAGTAAGACCCTGTCTCTAAAAATAGCTGGGCGTTGTGATGGGAGCCTGTAGTCCTAGTTGCTTGGGAGGCTGAGGCAAGAAAATCAGTTGAGCCCAAGAGTTTGAGGTTGCTGTCCTGTCCTCTACCCAGCACAACAAAGTGAGACTCTGTCTCAAAAAAAGAAAAAAATTGCATGCATCTCTGATCTCTGCTTCTTCACCTCTATTTAGAGAAGTGTTCCCAAATCTTTGTAGGCATCTGAGAATTTAAACTCCCAAGTGTTTCTCATACGGCCAATTTAGGATTTGTTTTGAGTGACTAGCTATGCCTAGGTTGACTAGCAAAGACATGATTCATGCATCCATAGGGCCTAGGGCCTGTAGGCACTAAAAGTCCTTCTTTGTTGACCTATGACTCATAGATTTAGAGTTCCCCCAAAATATGTTATATATACTTTAGGTTCTTTAGTCAAAACTCTAGCTTAAATGGATTGATTGGAATTATAGTATCTGCAGGAATACATGGTCTTTGGTAATGGAATTAACAAGAGAAAGAATACTGAGGGTATAAATATACTTTAAAAAGAAATTATTACAAGGATGCCAGCATTGTACCAGAAGTTCTTTTTTGTGGGGGTTGGAGGGCAGACCCTCATTGTGTCACCCTTGGTAGAGTGCTGTGGCATCACAGCTCACAACAACCTCAAACTCTTGGGCTTGAGTGATTCTTTTGCCTCAGTCTCCCCAGTAGCTGGGGCTATAGGAACCCAACACAATGCCCGGCTAATTTTTTTTTTTTTTTTTTATTGTAGTTGTCATTGTTTAGCAGGCCCAGGCTGTGCTTGAACCAACCAGTGTATGTGGCGTTGGCCATAACCACTGAGCTAAGGGTGCCAAGTCTTTACCAGAAATTCTAACCAGAGCAATCAGGCAAGGAAGAGATGTGAAAGGCATCAAGGCTACACACAGTGGCTGATGCCTCTAATCCTAGCACTCTGAGAGACTGAGGTAGGTAGATTGCTTGAGCTCAGGAATTCAAGACCAGCCTGAGCAAGAGCAAGACCTGGGGTCTATTAAAAATAGAAAAATTAAGTCAGGTGTGGTGGCTTATGCCTGTAATCATACCAGTCTTGGAGACTGAGGCAAGTAGATTGCCTGAGCTCACAGGTTTGAGAGCAGCCTGAGCCAGAGCAATACCTCCTCTCTAAAAATAGCCAGGTTGGCTCGGCGTCTGTGGCTCAGGCAGCTAAGGCATCAGCCACATACACCTGAGCTGGCTGGTTTGAATCCAGCCCTGGCCCGCCAAACTACAATGACGGCTACAACCAAAAAAAAGAGATGGGCCTTGTGGCGGGTGCCTGTAGTCCCAGCTACTTGGGAGGCTGAGGCAGGAGAATCGCTTGAGCCCAGGAGTTAGAGGTTGATGTGAGCTGCAATGCCACGGCACTCTACCCAGGGTGACAGCTTGAGGCTCTGTCTCAAAAATAAATAAAAATAAAAATAGCCAGGTGTAGTGGTGGGAGCTTATAGTCCCAGCTACCTGGGAGGCTGAGGCATGAGAATCACCTGAGTCCAAGAGTTTGAGGTTGGTGTGAGCTATGACACCACAGCACTCTACTGAGGTTGACAAGGTGAGACTTTGTCTCAAAAAAGTAGAAAAATTAGCCAGGCATAGTGGCACACACCTGTAGTCCCACTACTTGGGAGGCTGAAGCAAGAGGATCTCTTGAATCCAAGAGTTTGAGGTTGCTATGAACTATGACTCCTTGGCACTCTACTCAAGTCGACAGAGTGAGGTTCTGTGTCAAGAAAAGAAAGAAAGAAAAGAAATGTATCAATGTAGCAATTGGACTTGTACCCTCTAAATACATACAAATAAAAAATGAATTGTAAAAATTCCATTTTCTAATACCATCAAAAGAATAAAATACTTAGGAATAAAATTAACAAAGTATGTTCAAAAGTTTTATACCATAAACTGCAAAATACTGCTTGAAAATGTTGAAGACCTAAATAAACGGAAAGATACCTCTGCTCACAAATTGGCACATATCAAAATGGCAGTACTGGGAGAAGAAAGATGGCGGCTGAGTAACAGCTTCTTTGCAACCAGGTGTGGTGAGACTGGGGAGAGAAGACTCTAGGCATCCCTGGCAAGTGGGATCTGCCCAGGAACATCCCTTTGGGGACACAGGGAGTCAGGGAGAGACTTCTGAGCCCCATGAGAAGGACAAAAGCAATGGAGAACTGGCAAGTGGTAGATGTGTTTGTTTGATCAGAGGCCACCCCAGCTGTAATCATACCAAGAGCAAGACTGCAAGCAGGAGAGGACTTACGGGTGGGCTATTTTGGTTTCTTTGGACTTTAGCACTTGATTGAACAGCCTTGGGAGATCTTGGGCAAGAGTGCAGAGGACTTTGGGCATTGTCTGGGGTCCCGGACTAAGCCAATAAGCCAGAAAGGAGCTAATCTTGTTCAGCTGTGGGCTCCGCCTTCAGGGTCATAGCACAGGGATCAGCTGGGAGACCTTGGGTGAGTAATCTAGTGATTGAGCAGCCCAAAGGGGGAGACTGAGATGCTGGGGAAGAGCTGTGATCTCAGTGTTTGGCACTTTACAGCCTTGGCCCTCAGAGGCATTGAGTGAGACCAGTTTTGGCACACTGGATAAGCAAGCAGCCACATCAGGAAGAGATCCCAGCAATAAGGGCTTTCCTTGGAAAGCTTCTGGTTATCCAAGGTTCACAGTTTGGAGTGTCTTTTAAGTGGGTTGAGGAGAAATTTGGGCTCCCTTTTACTCCCTCTCCTTTCTCTTTTTTTTTCTTTTTAAAATCTTTTTCCCCTTCTTGCTCTTCAATCTTCTCATCCTTCTAGTCCTGTACCAAAAGGACTCATTAAAACCTTAGGCCTGAGGCACAGTAACTTAAAGAGCAAGAGGAAGTGAAAGGAAATTTAGGGCAAGGAAACAGATTCAAGAAAACACTTATGAGGAAGAATCAACAGAAAAATCCTGACAAATGAAATACTGGTACAGAACAACCCCTTCAAGGGACCGTGAGGTAGCTACTATAGAGGATTCCACTTATAAAGAAATATTAAAAATGACAGAAGGGGAATTTAAAATACAGATGATGGAAAACAATTGAAGAAAATTGCTGAGAAAGTGGAAAACAAGCAAAAGGAAATCAAAAAATATTAATAGAATCAAATAAGAGATGAACAATATGAAGAATATAGAAAGGATATAGCAGAGCTGAAGGAACTGAAGCAGTCAATTAGGGAACTTAAAGATGCAATAGAAAGTATCAACAACAGATTAGACCATGCAGAAGAAAGAAGCTCAGAGGTAGAGGACAAAGCTCTTGAGATTACTCAGATACCGCATATACTCGAGTATAAGCCGACCCGAGTATAAGCCAACCCCCTTAATTTTACCCTAAAAACTGAGAAAACTTAGTGACTCGAGTATAAGCTGAGGTGGAAAATGCAACAGCCACTGGTAAATTTCAAAAATAAAAATATATACCCAAAACAATTACAATAATTGAGGAATCAGTAGGCTAAATGCTTTTCAATATTTATTGCTAAAGAAAAACTGTAAACTAGCAA
>CAUYPK010090060.1:0-25272 GCA_963574355.1 Loris lydekkerianus
CCCCCCGCGCGGGCGGCGGGGGGGGCCCCCCCCCCCCCGTCGCCCCCCGGGGGGCCCCATTACCACCTTTTTGTCAGCCCCGGGGGGGGGGGGGGGGGGGGGCCGAGAATCACCCTTTAGGACTTTGGGCCTTTCCTGAGGAAGCTGAAATGTGAAGCAGCTTTGTTTTCCAAGGCTCACCTTACCAACTGTCCTCTTCTCTCCAGTCAAATTCTTTCTCTGCCTCTGGTTGGGTCCTCAGGCTGTGGATGATGAGCAGTGGGAAACACAGAGGGGTCTAGAATCTGGGACCCCCACTGATGAGGGGATAATAACCGGCTCTCAGAGGTGAGATGATAGGGTGGCCTCGGAAGATCAGCTCCCCCGGATGAGGACAGGGCCAGGAGGCTTTGCTTTCACCCTGTGTGCAGGGCTCCTATTGCTTCCTGTTAAAGCAAGCCCCACTTTGAAGTGCAGGACCCCACTTTATAAACAGGAAGTATCTGGACCAGCGTATTTGTTACAGAGATCACATTCTTGAAAATAGACAAAATCTTGGGCTATTGTTCTTTCTTATTTTGCTGTGGTTGTTCGTGGATGTTCTGCCCCTTAAGCCCCTGCAGCCAGATAAGGCCAGGCCAGGCCCTGACAAGGGGGTAGCAGGAAAGTCAGCCATGTTAGGGCAAGCATCTGAGGCTGGGTGTGGGGTGGGGTGTCAGATCAGCAAACACGAGTGGGCCAAAAATAGAAGGCAGGTGACAGGGCAAGGCACTTGGATGATTTTTTTTTCCCCACCTCTACTATTCACACGTGGCTCTGAGCGCTGTTGCCTCTCACCTGGAATCTAACACAACAGTCTCCTACCTGATTTGCTACATCCTATAAGCCATTCTCCACATAGCAGCCAGAGTGTGATCTTTTTAAAGCACCAACCAGATCATGTTTTCCCTTGTGTAAAACTCTCTAATGGCTTCCCAATAAACTTACAGGCCTTATCGGATCTGTTTCAGGCTTGTTTCCCACCTTATCAATGTCTTCTTCCTTCCTGTTAGCCTCAGCTACTCTTGGCTTTTCTGAACTCTTTGAACAACCCAAAGCCTTTCCTCCCTTAGCCCCTCACACATGCAGGCTTCCTCAGCCTGGAAGCCTCTCCTCTCCTCTCTAGCCAGCTCCTTCCTGAATTCAGGATCTCAGCTCACATATTACCTGAGAGAGGCCTTCTCTGTTCACTTAAGCTAAACCGATTCCCTTCTCTCCTGTCTTTTCTACAATGCCACCCAGTTTTTTTTCCTTTTCATAACATTTGGAACTTGCAAAATTTATCTATTTCATTAATTTATTTCCTATCTTTTTTCCATGATTTAAGTTCCTTAAAGGGAGATACCTCATTTGTCTTGTTTACCATGGTGTCTCCAGTATCTACTGCAGTGCCTGCCACATAGTTGAAGTTTTATAAGTAAGAAATAAATAAAACATTCCTGGCACACAATTATTAGCCATTCTTAGACTTACACAGAGAAGAATTATGTTGCCTTAATGGAGATGAGGGGATGTGACTGTGACTGAGGATTAAGTTTTAGATTCAAACACAGCAAATCTCTGAGGACAGCTTCAGATGAGCAGAAACTTGGAATTGCAGGCCAAAAAGAGCTATTGCTAGAAAAACCTAACTTTAGTATGGTAAATTACTCATAACATAAAATTTATCATCAGTGATACTTAGTACGCTCACAATGTTGTGCAACCATCAGCTCGGTCTGGTTCCAGAATGCTGTCAATATCCCAAAGGAAACCCTGTACCCAATGAACCATCACTCCCAGGCCCCATCCCCCTTCAGCTCCTGGTGATCACCAGTCTGCTTACTGCCTCCGTGGATGTGCCTATTTTGGATATTTTGTATAAATGGAATCATTGAACAGGTGGCTTCTTTTTGTCTGGCTTCTCTCACTTAGCATGATACATTCAGGGTTCATCCCTGTTGGACCATATCTGTGTATCAGTGTTTCATTCCTCTTCAGGAGTGAATAATATTCAAGTGTATGGCTATACCACATTTGGTTTATCCATTGACCAGCTGGTTAACACTTGGGTTGTTTCTACCTTTGGGCTGTTGTGAATGGTGCTGTATAGTCATATTTATATGTACAAGTTGTTGTTTGAGCATCTGTATTTAATTCTTTTGAGTAAAGTCCTGGTGAAATTTCTAATCATATAGTAATTCTGTGTTTCACTTATCAAGACACCACCACACACCCAAGTGCCCATCCATCCACAAATGGATTAATAAATTATGGTATATGTACACCATGGAATATTATGCAGCCTTAAAGTAAGATGGAGACTTTACCGCTTTCATGTTTACATGGATGTAGTGGAACATATTCTTCTTAGTAAAGTATCTCAAGAATGGAAGAAAAAGTATCCAATGTACTCAGTCCTACTATGAAACTGATTTATGGCTTTCATATGAAAGCTATAACCCAGTTATAACCTAAGAATATGGGGAAGGGGGAGAAGGATTGGAGGAATGGGGGAGGATGGGCGGAGGGAGGGTGATTGGTGGGATTACACCTATGGTGCATCTTACAAGGGTACATGTGAAACTTAGTAAATGCAGAATATAAATGTCTTAACACAATAACTAAGAAAATGCCAGGAAGGCTATGTTAACCAGTGTAATGAAAATATGTCAAATGGTCTATAAAACCAGTGTGTGGTGCCCATGATCGCATTAATGTACACAGCTATGATTTAATAATAATAAAAAAAGACACCACCAAACAGTTTTCATAACCAGCTGCATTATTTTACATTTCCTCCAGCAATGCATAAGGATTCTCATGTGTCCATATCATCTGCACCAACTCCTGTTTTTGTGGGTTTTTCTTTTCAATATAGCCATCTTGGTGGGTGTAAAGTGAGATTATTATGGTTTTGATTTGGATTTCTCTAAAAACTGCTCATAGGAGGCATCTTTTCATGTGCTTGTTGACCATTTGAATGGCCATTTTTCTCATAAGAAATGTCTATTCAAGTTTCTTGCCCAGATAAAAAGTGGGTTGTTTGCCTTTCTGTTGTTAAATTATGAGTTCTTTATATGTTCTATTTTATAGACCCTTATCAGACACATGATTTGAGAATAATTTCTCCATTCTATAGATTGTATTTCCTATTTCTTGCTCATGTCCTTTGATGCATGGAAGTTTTTAATTTTGTAAATTCATTTTACCTATTTTTAATTTTGTTGCTGATGTTCTTGGTGTCATGTGTGAGAATCCTTTGCCAAATCCAAGGTCATGAAGATTTACCCCTATGTTATCTTCAAAGAGTTTTATGTCTCCTCAATTAATTTTTGAGTTAAATTTTTATATATGATGTGAGATATGGATCAAACTTTATTCTTTTGCCTTAGACATTTAACTGTTCAAGCACCATTTGTTGAAGAGATTATTCGTTCCCCTTTGAGTAGTCTTTGCACCTTTGTTGAAAATCAGCTGACAATAGAGATAAGGATTTGTGTCTAGATTCCCAGCTGATAGGAAATCTTACTTTATACTAATATATTTTCAGATCCTTGGGAAAGAAGCCTTGGAAAATGCTAGGCTGTCTTGTCAAAGTTGTTCTGATTAATCTGATTTTACCACAGGGTAATGTAGACCAATAGTTAACTAAATTATAATTATCCAGCTTTGGGTTCAAAATCTACTGTTGAGATAATAGCATTATTATTAGCATAACAGTAATAGGAATTATAGATAGTGTTCACATGAATCTTAACAAAGTTTTAAGGTGTATGATCCACTGGGCATAGTGGCTCACCCCTTTTATCTTAGCATTCTGGGAGGTGGAGAGAGGTAGATTGCTTGAGCTCAGGAGTTTGAGACCAGCCTGATCAAGAGTGAGACCCCATCTCTGAAAACAGCCAAGCATTGTGGTGGGCACCTATAGTCCCAGGTACTTGAAAGGCTGAGGCAAGAGGATTACTTGAGCCCAAGAGTTTGAGGTTGCTGTGAGCTATGACTCCAGGGTACTCAACCCCAGGGCGACTGAGTGAGACTCTGTCTCAGAAAGAAAAAAAAAAAAAAAAAAAAAAAAAAAGACATATGATTAAATAATAAATATAGGTTAATATTTGTTTAAGAGCCTGAGTGTTTCATCGGGCAACATTTTTTTTGTTGTTGTTGTTAATTTCAGAATATTATGGAGTAAAAATGTTTTGTTTATATAAATTGCTTTTGTACTGTTTGAAGCAAAGTTGTAAGAGCTCCCACCACCCAAACAGTGTTCATTGTACCCATTAGATGTGAATTTATCCATCGCATTGCTGCCCTCCCACCTATTTGAATTTGATGAGTGTTATTTCCATATGTGCAAATAAGTATTAATTGAATGGTTCCAAGTTAATTGTGAGTATATGTGGTATTTGTTGTTCCATTCTTGTGATACTTCACTTAAGATATGGTCTTCAGTTCCGTCTAAGTTGCTACAAAAGGTATTAATTGACCATTTTTTTAAGATTGAGTAGTAGTCCATGGTATACATATACCACATTTTGTTAATTCATTCATGTGTTTATGGGTACTTAGGATGTTTCCATATCTTTGCAATTGTGAATTGTGCTGCTATAAACATTCAAGTGTACATGTCTTTTTTATAAAGTATCTTTTTATAAATTTACCTAAAGGGAAAAAAGGCACTTTATAAAAATGTGGGAGACCTACTTTTAGTTCTTTGAGGAATCTCTACACTATTTTCCATAGAGATTGTACTATATTGCAGTCCTACCAACAGTGTATGAGTATTCCTCTTTCTCCACATCCATGCCAGTATTTGCTCTTTTGGGACTTATGATAAAAGCCATTCTCACTGGAGCTTAGTGATATCTTATTGTGATTTTGATTTGAATATCTCTAATGACTAGAGATATTGAACATTTCTTCATAGTTTTTTTAGCCATTTGTCTATTTTCTTTTGAAAAGTTTCTGGTCATATCTTTTCTCCACTTTTTAATGGGATTGTTTGTTTTCTTGTTGATTTGCTTAAGTACATTTTAGATTCTGGCTATATACCCTTTATGGGAGTACTACTCAATCTTAAAAAAAAAAAAAAGGTCAACTAATACATTTTGTAACAACTTGGATGGAACTGAAGAGCATTATTTTAAGTGAAGTATCACAATAATTGGAAAACAAACACCATGTATACTCACAATTAACTTGGAACCATTCAATTAATACTTATTTGCACATTTGGAAATAATACTCATTAATATGAGTTTGCTTTGTCAATATTAGGTGGCAATAGGAGGATAATTTTATATCTGGGTTTTCTGTCTGGCTTTTCTGGTCTATGTCTCTGTTCCTGTTCCACTGCCATGCTGTTTTGGTTACTATAGCCTTGTAGTATAGCTTTAAGTCTGGTAAATTTATGCCCCCAATTTGTTCTTTTTGCTTAATTTTGATTTGGCTATTCAGGCTCTTTTCTGGTGCCATATGAAACATATAATTATTTTTCTAGATCTGTGAAAAATGACATTGGTAGTTTAATGGAGATTGCCTTGAATCTGTAGATCACTCTGGCTAGAATAGACATTGTAACAATGTTGATTCTGCCAATCTATGAGCATGATATGTTTTTCCATCTGTTTACATCCTTTGCTATTTTCTTTTTCAGTATTTTGTAAATCTCCCTGTAGAGGTCTTTCACCTCCTTAATTAGATATATTCCTAGGAATTTTATCTTCTTTGTTGCTATTGTGAAGAGTATAGAATTTTCAATTTGTTCCTCTGCTTGACTCCTGATTGCATATATGAATGCTACTGATCTGTGTACATTGATTTTGTAACCTGAGACTTTGTTGAATTTATTTACCAATTCCAGGAGTTTGTTGGCAGAATTGTTTTGGGTTTTCCAGTTAAAAGATCATATTGTCAGCAAAGAACTATAGTTTGATCTCTTCTTTTCCCATTTGAATGCCCTTGATTTCTTTCTCTTGTCTGATGGCTCTGGTTAGGACTTCTAGAACTATGCTGAGTAACAGTGGGCAACCTTATCTGAGTCTAGTTCTTAATGGGAGTTCTTTCCATTTTTCTCTGTTCAGTATGATGTTGGGTGTGGGTTTGTTGTATATGGCTTTTATAATTTTGAGGTATGTTTCATCTATGTCTATATTGTTAAGCATTCTTATCAAAGGGTGCTGAATTTTGTCAAATGCTTTCTCTGTGTCTATTAAAAGATCATATGGTCTTTGTTTTTACTTCTATTTATGTGGTGAATTACATTTATAGATTTCCATATGTTGACCCATCCTTATTTCTCTGGGATGAAACCAGCTTGGTTGTGGCGAATTATTTTTTTTGATGTGCAGCTGAATTCAGTTTGCAAGTATTTTATTCAGAATTTTTGCATCAATATCCGTAAGGGATATTGGTCCATAGTTTTCTTTTGTGTTTAGTCCTCTCCTGGCATTTATATCAAGATGATATTAACTTTAGAAAATGTGTTTGGGAGGATTCCTTCATGTTCAATGTTATGGAATAATTTCCATAAGTTGGTACCAATTCTTCTTTGTAAAAGTCATGTGTGAACCTATCTAGACTGGAATTTTTTTTTTTCTTATTAAATCATAGCTGTGTACATTATAGACTGCTGGGATTTTTGTTGTTGTTGTTGTTTTTTAATTGCTTCAATTTTGGTACTTAATACTGGTCTGTTCAGGAAATCTATTTCCTCCTGATTGAGCTGAGGGAGCTTGTGTATTTCTAAGAATTTGTCCATTTCCTCTCCATTTTCTAATCTATGTGCATAGAGATTATTATAGTATCCAGAGATGACATTTTGTATTTCTGTGGTATTCGTTGTAATTTCTTCTTTTTCATTCCTGATTGAGCTAAGTGGTCTGCCAATTTTGGTTACTTAAAAAAAAAAAAACAAAAAACAAACAAACAAAAAAAAACACTTTTCATTTCATTAATTTTTCTGAACAGCTCTTTTGTTACTAATTTAATTTGATTCTTGTCTAATCTTGGTTGTTTCTTTTATTCTATTGAGTTTGGGATTTGTTTGCCCTTCCATTTTCACTTCCTTGAAATAGATTGTTGGTTTGTGATCCTTCTGTCTTTTGGATGTAGGCATTTATGGCTATGAACTTTCCTCTCAGTTCTGCTTTAGCCATATCCCACAGATTTTGTTAACTTGTGTCCCCTTTACTATTTAGTTCAAAGTACTTTTGATTTCTGTCTTAATTTCCTTTTTGACCCAATTATTGATCAGCAGTAAGTTGTTTAGTGTCCATGACTTTGTGTAGAGATGAGTGTTTCTGTTTGAGTCTATTTCCATTTTTATTCCACTGTGGTCTGAGAAAATACATGGTATACTGTATATACTCGAGTATAAGCCGAGTTTTTTTTTGGCACAAAATTTGTGCCGAAAAACCCGAACTCGGCACAAATTTTGTGCCGAAAAAACTCAGCTTATACTCGAGTATATACAGTAATATCTGTTTTTTAAATTTGTTGGAACATGATCTGTGGCCTAGGATATGATCAGTCTTAGAGAATGTTCCATGAGCTGATGAGAAGAATGTATATTTTAGTGGGTTTTGGATAGAATGTTCTATAAATGTCTTTTAGGGTCATTTGTTTTAGAGTTCTGTTTAAATCCATTGTTTCTTTGTTTATTTTCTATTTGGAGGATCTGACCTATTCTGTCAGAGGGATGTTGAAATCTTCAGCTATAACAGTGCCACTATTTGTCACTTTGTTGAGATCAAATAGGTTTTGCTTTATGAGTCTGGGAGTATCTGTGTTAGGTGTGTAGCCATTTAGAATTGTTCTGTCTTCTTGTTGAATATTTCCCTTTACTATTATGTAATAATCATCTTTGTGTTTCTTTACTTTTGCTGATTTAAAGTCTATGTTATCTGATATGAGAATTACTATGCCAGGTTTCTTTTGGTTTCTGTTTGCATGGAATATTCTGTTTCATCCCTTCACCTTGAGTCTGAATGAATCTTTGTGGGTTAGATGTGTTTCCTTGTAACAACAGATACTTGACTTGTATTTTTTTTTTTTTAAATCTATTCAGGAAGCCTATATTTTATGGAGAAAAAAGAATTGATAAGTGAGGTGTATTTCTAATCTTCCTTGTGAGTAGAGCTTTATTTCTCTGTTCTACCTCTTGATCCATAGCAATAACTAAAGGTTCTAATTTATGTGTGTAGAGATTATTATAGTATCCGGAGATGACATTTTATATTTCTGTGGCATAGGTTGTAATTTCTCCTTTTTCATTCCCGATTGAGCTAATTAGAATGCTTAGTCACTAAAGGTCTGACCTTAATTTGGGGGGATTTTTAAACTTGTGTGCATTTATTGTGCATGTAGAGTGTAGGTCCAGGTACTTCCTGGAAGGCAGGTCTGGACTTGGTGAATTCTCAGCATTCCCTTGTCTGGAAAAGACTTAATTTCAAATGCAAAACTTAGTTTGCAGAATACAAAATTCAAGGCTGGCTGCCATTTGTTTTAAGAAGATTGAAGATGTAAGTGTACTCCTTTCTGGCTTATAAAGTTTTTACTGAAAAGTCTGCTGTTATGCCGATGGGTTTTCCCCTGTAGGTCAGTTGTGCCTTACATCTTACATCTAGGTACTTGTAGAATTTTATCTCTTACTTTGATTTTGACTTTGGCCAGGTTGAATACAAGAACTATGTGTCTTAGAGATTTCCTGTTTGCTATGAGTCTTCCATAGTTTAATGATAATCTTGTATCTAAATGTCTGGTGATACTGGGAAAGTTTTCCCTGATAATTCCTCAAATAGATTTTTCCATGTTTTTAGCATTTTCTTCTCCTCTGGGGACACTTATAATTCACATATTTGTTCACTTTTTGTTGTCTCTTATCTCTCTAAGTAATTGCCTTGCCCTTGGCTTTTGATTCTCTCTTTAAATGATTGGGTTATCTTAAGAATCTTTTCTTCAAGCTCCAGGTTCATTCTTATCCTTAGTTTAACCTGTTTCTGGAATTTCCTGCTGTTTTGAGAATCCCTGAGTGACACTTTCATTTCTTTAAGTTCATTAAAATCCTTTCTAATTTTATCAGGCTCTTTGGTGACTTTTTCATTAATTTCCTGAAATATTTTTTGGGCTTATCTATTTTCAACTTTCTCTTCAATTCCATTCATCTTATTTGCCATCTGCACTCTGAATTCAATTTTTGTCATTTTAAAAATATCATTGTTGTAACTCCATTATGATCCCCTAGGCATGATGATCTGTTTTGATCTGTGTCTGGCAACTGGCAGGTCATTCTTGGGAAGTTGAAGTCCCAGTTCTCTCTGCCCTAACCAGGACCTGCTGAAGCAGTCACCCTAGGCCTTTCTGGTCAGAGTCTGCTGCTCCACAGGTGGGACCTTCAGAGGTAGGACTGGGGTGGAGCCAGAGAGCAAAACCCCTGAGCTTAAAGTGGAGCTGTGCAGAAGGTGGTGGATCTTTCCTGGAGAGAAGGGTCAGGACCAAGCAGGAAGGAGGCAGGCAGTCGAGGTTAGAGGGCAGAGTCTTGGTTGAGCAAGAAACAGGCTCTCTTAAGCACTGGGATTCTATGGGCTGAGGTTATCTGGGGCTGTGGCAGCTGGGGCTCTCTTTGCCCACTCAGGGCCTGTCATCTGGCAACATTTAAAGATGGCATCTCTTCCTGAACAAGTTCTTCCATAATCCTAAGAACTGAATGATGGATAGAGGGAAGAAAAATTATGTAGAATATGGTATGAGATTATTTCTGAAACACCCAAACCATCTGACTTTCCTATATTTTTTCCATCAAGAAGACTTATTTGACCTGGAGCAGGGAATATGGGTCCCACTGAAATCAATGTGGAATCACACTATTCCATTTTCTATGTCATTTACTTTCTTTTCTTTAGCAAACATTATTCACGGAGTTTTAGGACCTAGGGTAGATTCTGAATTTCTAAGAATCTAAAAGGTATGCCCCACTCTAGAGACATTTATTATATGATGAGAGATAGAGACACATAGGCACTGAACTTGTAATATGGTAAAGGCTTCACTAAAGGTATGTACAAAAAAGTTGAAAAACATGGCAAAGAGTTGTTAATTCTGCCCAAGGCTTCATAATTCCTCCATTAGACAGAGCTCCTTGAGAGTGAGATTCCTTCTTTCTCTTTTTCTCTTCTTTCATTACTGGAAATAATTTTGAGCATTTATATAAAGAATAAATGGATTATTCAAGGCTTGTATGATGAGTAAGAGTTTTCCATACAGAAAAGGGAAAGATGAGAAATCTAGACTGAGGGAAAAGCACGTACAAGGGCATGGAGGCTTAAACTGTGATTCATCTACTGTAGGACAAATAGTGAGAAGAATGTGAGGGTGGTTGGGTGGCAAGAGATGAGACTGAAAAGCATCCAAGGGTAATTTTGTGGGGAAGCTCAAATATAGCATGGAAGAGTTCAGAGATTACCCTGAGATATGGGGAACCATATATTATAGATCAGCCTGAGTTGGTGGCAGAGGTGAGAGACACAATTACATAAAAATTTGTCTGTATCTGTATATCAGAATGAATACCCAAGGAACACAGTAGAAAATGGGTTTGTGGTGGGGAGATAGGAAGGGAGATTCTTTAGAAGATTATCAGATTACAGTGTAAGGGAGCTTAAACTAAGGTAACATTAATGTGGATGTAACCCAGAGAGTTGATGGGTTCCAAAGTTATTTTGGAGGTAAAATTGGCAGGGCTTGCTGTTGAGGTAGAAGTTGGAGTTGTTGAAGAGTTAGGCCTGATTTATAGTCTGGAGAACTGTGTGGAATATGGTACCAATGGTGGAAATGGGGAATAAAGTAGGGACTGGGACAGGTGGGTGGGAGAATATGGAGGAAGATGATGAATCAGTGAAGAGATTTTTAACCTGGTTGGCAAAACCAAACCTCAAGCCTCTTTTTGTCCTTGATAGTAGCAGGTCCAAGACAGAGGACCATTCAGATAATGTGGTAAAAGAAGGCTCTATGTAATCTATAGAGTTCCCTGAACCGAAGCTCATAAAGAGATTATGTCCATTTGAAAAATGATATTAAATTACTCTATTTGGGTTTACATTTCTCTTTTTATTTCCATTTCACAGTCTTCTACTTTTTGATTTCAATTCTATTGGTCATTAAACTGGTTATCAAATATTTAATGTTAATAGTAGCTATCATTACAATATTTCTGGCACCGTGCTGTATACTGTGCATACCACTTCTGTTTGGAGGAAATAGTTTGATTCCTATTTGACAAAATCTGAATCTCAGAGAGATAAAGTGACTTGTTCAAGGTCACACATTAGGCAAAGCCAGGTGTTGAATCTGGTTCCTCTAAGTCTATAATGCACATTCAGCTACATATTTTCAAACTGTTTGTCATAGCTCATTAGTGGATTGTAAAATGAATTTAGTATCAATTAACATTTTACAAAATAGAATAAAAATTTTAAATATCAATATGCATCACCCATATTAAAGTGAGTTTTTTGGTAAAGCTTTTGTTTTTATCTCTCACGCGCACATACACAACTAAGATTGCGATTTGTGTGTGTGTCCTGTATTGGGATTCAGTTTGGGATTATAAAGTTTCACGGAGGAGATGTTGTTTTTATTAACCCTTAAAGGGTGGTAAGGCTTGGGTAGAGAGAGGAGAACAGGGCCATTCTGAACGGGTGACTGTTGCATTTCATATGAAGTGTGCTATCTTTTGAATTTCCTTCTAGGGATTATATTTTGAGGACTTTGAGCAAAACCAAAGGTCCAAGGAATGGAATTGGCACTGAGCTCTCCTCTGGTAGACATTTGTTGATTTTTGTCCATGTAGCACCTCCTTCCCTTCTTAAAAGATTCTTCATTTTCTTTGGGAAATTAGCTATCTGGTTGAGGAAAACACTTGGATGTTGATAGGGAACCAGCTTGCCTCTAGTCAGACAACTGCCATGGGACTAAGAATGGCTGAAATTATTTGTGCCTGCTGCCCGGTGTTGCTCTGGTTGGAGTATCCTCGAGCAGCAGGTTAGTGTTCTTTGTCATGGTGTTCTCTAACCTTCTAGTCCTGCTCTTATCCCTCTAATAAAGTGTCCTTGATTTTAAGTTAGAACCCTATCCAGAACAGTGACTTAAGCCTTTCCTCACCTTATCTCATTGAAATTCTCCAGAACACACCTGCGTAATGAATGTTTTCTAGAGAAGGGAACTAAGGCTTGATGGGAGGCCCTGGGAAGAGATAGAACTGGAGTTTGAACAGTGAGCACAATGTTCTTTATTTTTTCCATCACTGCCTCTCTAGAGCTGGATAAGCTTTTGTGCTTAGAAGATTTTATGACCTTAAGGCATCCTCTTCATTGTTGTTAAAATGACTAAAACATGTAAATGATTGTCTTAATACAAAGAGAATGTTTTCATAAAAGAAAAAGACTTAAACTGAAGTTTCCTGGCTAAAAAAAATTAAAATCACTCAGTCAGCAAGACTGAGCCCCTTCCCTCTTTCAGGATATTTACTGGGGATTCTGGGCTGGAATTTAGATAATTGAGAGGATTAGAATGAAGGAGAGAAAAACACACCCTCAGGCAGAAAGGGAATTGGAGATGAGAAAGTATGTCCTGAGAAAGCAGAAAATGTAGGCAATGCAAAATTATTTTCAAAGACATAAAGAAGAGAGGAGTTAGGGCAGGGTAAAGAAAAAAGAGGAGGAGGTAACAGAAATATATGGAAGAAAAAAGCCTGGAGATGGAATGAAGTTTGGTCTGGTTTTAATTTATGTCAATTGACAAATCCATCAAAGTTGTTCTCAGCAAGGATATCCCCTCTGCAATGTAAGTAACTGGAACCAGTTCAGAATGCATTCTTTTCCTCTTCTTCTTAAAAATATGATATACCCTATAGACAGAGGCAACACCAATAAAGTTCCCTGCCTCTGGCTCCAAATTCTTCACATCTCTTCCTCCCACCACCCTGCAACACATTCTGTTCCTGCCTACAATTCAGAACTAGCATAATTAGGGGAATTAAGAATATGTATGAACATCCAATCTATGTGTGTTTAATTGTGCTGTCAAACCAAACAGATAAAGATGAGTGGTGAATGAGCAAAATTCCTCTCCTAAGATTTTGTTGAAAACTTTTGATCCTTAAAGACTTCGCTCATTTCCAGCACTTTCCCTAACTTTGAGGTCAGGATGAAAGAAAAAGTCTGTTCGAATGTGTCAGTTGTATTCAAGTGTATTTTTTTTTTTAATTTAGATTGGTGAAATCTGAAAAGAATTTAGGGGTGATTAGGTAGACATGTATAGTGATGTTTCTACAGAAAATTAACCTGCGACTGGCTGTTAAGGGTAAATTAGTGGAAGTGGGACTAAACTTAGGGCAATTAATTGATAGAAATTTAACATCTAGAAAAAAACAACTATGGCTCAATAAGACAATGAACAATCTGGAAGAAAATGAGTGAAAGGCATGATCAAATTACCACAACAGAAGAAATACAAAACTTTTTTATAAGCATACAAACATAATCTAATGAAGATACTGCAACTTGAAACCATGGGAAGATAGGTTTTTACATATATGAGTGTGGCAAAAATTAAAAATTCATGCAATACTAAAGGTTGGTAAGGATGTAGAACAATAGGACCCTCATACAGTACTGGCAGAAGTGTAAATGGGATGAATCATTTTGGGAAGGAGTTTGGTATTTCCTAGTGAGATACATTTGCATCATTGTGAGTGAATCTCAGGAACATGACACTGAAGGCCAGGCGCGGTGGCTCGCACCTGTAATCCCAGCACTCTGGAAGGCTGAGGCAGGCAGACACTTTGAGGTCAAGAGTTGGAGACCAGCCTGAGCAAGAATGAGATTCTATCTCTATTAAAAGTAGAAAAAATTAGTCAGGCATTGTGATAGTGCCTATCATCCCAGCTACTGAGGAGGCAGTAGGATCACTTGAACCAGAAGTCGCTGTGAGCTAGGCTAATGGCACAGCACTCTAGCCTGGGCAACAGAGTAAGATTCTGTCTCAAAAAACAAACAAACAAAAAAGACCCCCAAACCAAGAGAAAACAAAAATCTCCCCCCAAAACAGATGTTGAGTGAAAGACACTGTAGAACAGGTAAAATGTGTACAATAGAAGGCCAGAAGATATGCAATGGATTCTATTAACATAAAGCTTAAAAACAGACAGAATGTAAAAATAAATTATCAGGGATACTTACGTAGTTGATAATTTAAAGAAAAACAAAGCACCAAACGATGGTAAGGTAAGCGATGTAGACACAAGTGAGAGGCACACTTGGACAGGTGTTTACTATGTTATTTCAGTAATGTGTACATGTTTGCCTTTATGGCTTACTATTTATGTTTTGGTATATATATATTTTTTAACAAACCCATGCTTTTCCATGAATTTTGATGTATTTTATATTCTCTTTTGTGTGTATGGAACATTTCACAATTTTTTAAAAAAGATTTAGTCCAGGCATAGTGGCTCACACCTGTAATCCCAAAACTCTGGGAAGCTGAAATGGGTGGATGGTCTGAGCTCACAAGTTTGAGACCAGCCTGAGCAAGAGCGAGACCCTGTCTCTAAAAATAGTCGGGCACTGTGGTGGGCACTTGTAGTCCCAGCTACTCAGGAGGCTGAAGCAAGAAAATCGCTTGATCCCAAGAGTTTGAGTTTGCTATCAGCTATGATGCCACTATACTAAGGGTGACAAAGTGAAACTCTGTCTCAAAAAAAATAAAAAAGATTTAAATCAATGCAGCATGGAAGGCCCAATGGTCAACGTCAGATCTCAGACTGATTTGAGAAGAAATTCTGTTTAGAAGATCCCTCCCCACGTGGCCCACCTCTCCTCGGGCTGTGGAGATCCAGCAGCCCCGTTGACCCAGCCTGAATAAGGAGCTTTCCACCAGGTGGTGGTGGTGGTGGTGGTGGTGGTAGCAACTCTGTGCTGGTGGAAACTTCTTGGTCCTGGAAGTCTCTACCTGTCTTCCAATAGGGTACATTGTTATCCAAAAGGCACATGGACCATATGAAAGGATTAAGGTCCTGCCTATGTGAATGTTGTGATTCCTGTCTGGGCCTTGATGACAATCAGAGCAGTGGAGGAGAGGCATAGCCTTTTCTGTTTTTTGAGGCTCTCAGAATAACATAGTTAAGTGATAACTTAGGACTTGGCACATTTAAAATATTTAAATAGAACAAGTCATCTTTAACAGTATTAGAATACATGTACACACATATAAAGCAATATAATTAAGATATTGACATGATAGTTACGGTATTTATAAAAAGCACTAATACTGAGACTGCAAGAGACTCCTCATACTAATAATGTGACTAGTTAAGTGCCTAGTCACCTTATTATTAATAGTATGTATATTAGGTATACATAATTATATATATATATTATAATATAACAATAGTATATTATGACTAGTTTTAAGTTACAATGTGTCTCTGTGACTACATGTATAACCTCATTTGAAGAAGGGGTGAAAAATCTAAATTTGAGGCTGTAGTTCTCTTGTCCCAACCTCTGCCTTCTTCCTGGGCTAAGTCAAGGTCTAAACTTTAGACAAAATTTCAAAATGGGATCCATGAATTTGCTTCAGGAAGATGGTATTTCCTGATATCCAAAGTTAGTCTTATAAACAGGTTTAAATATAAGTGCCTATGTTATCTTGTATTGCAGGGTAAAGTTGGGCAGTCAAGCATTCAGATTCTAGCTTTGCAATTCCCTATGTATGTGACTTTGGACAAGTGACTTCCCTTCTCTGAGCCTCAGTTTCTTCATCTGTGAAGTGGGTTTAAGGACTCAAGCCTTAATAAGAGTTTTAAAAATTGAGAATTACTATATATGATTACCTTTACGTATTATTTATCTTCTTAGATAGTAAGCTCTAATTTGTTTTTTTAAAATATCTCATAGCACTTTGTACTCATCTTTCTAAAAAAAAACTCTTAAGAAGTGAGCATTTTTACACTTGTTATTCATTAAAGTCTCATGGTAAGCTTATGAATTTGACCTTACCATTTCACTGAGGCCCAGAAAAGTTAAGGTAGGTCCTCTGCTCACAAGTGGTTGGATTTGAATCTAGATCTGTTGTTTGTCCTTGGTCTTCCTGCCATACACAAGGCTACCTCCAGCTGTATTCAGCATGTTTGTTTAATGCAGTTGATGGTATTACTTCAATAAATGCATCTAACTGAAATTCTTACACTCTGATTTCTCTTCTGCAAGTAATAAGGCTTGTTGAGTATAGTTACCAGCTGTAAGCAGATGTGTTGCCAGATTAGTTTAGTCAGAGGGCTACATGCAGCCCTAAGAGAGGGTGTGTAGGGGACATTGAACTTCTGTGCAGTGAGAGGATTATGACACATGCAGGATGTGGAGCATCAGGTCTCAATACTGGGCCATAGCATCAGAAGAGTAGGTGGGAGTGAGAATGAATTAAAGCTGGCATGAAAGCATTTGGTGTGTGACAAAGGCAGGAGGGAAGAAGGGACAGAAGGACACAGGCAGAGACTTAGTGACATCATAACCTCTGAGGAAAAGGCATGTGCTTGGCTTTGAGAGTGGAAACTTGGATTTTTTTCTTTTTAATTTCTCTGTATTCAAAACTTTTATAATGAGCAGAGTTTTTCTGTAATAAAAAAACTGATAAGCTTTATTTTTAAAAATATCATTTGCCTGTTCTTTTCTATAGGCTTTTAGTACAGAATCATAGATTTGTTTGAGGGGTGGTGGTGGGAACCTTGAAAATAGTCCAGTCTGAAGTCCCTCTCCATTGCCTACTAAAACCAACCACAATATCCTTCTGCCGAGTGCATACTTGGCCCTTTGCTACACACAGGGTATATCAGGAGGATAACATATGATCAGGAGGTATGTTGACAGGGATATTATAATGGGAGTTACATCTGCCTCGTGTCCACCATTGTGTTCAGGATAAATAGAAAGTATCAGAGAGGCTGTCAACTCATTTAGTAGGTACATCTGTAAAACAACTCTTCATATTATTCTACAAGTTAAAGATACTCTTGGTATTTTAAACGTAATGCCTAGGAGTAGGGAAGAAAGCCAAAGTTTTGAACACTGGTGTAGTATTTTCAAAATGTTAGTCAGCACTATACTTTGTATTGTCTTTAGGTTTGGAACTGATAGTTTTTTGTCCTAGCCTCAAGCTCAAATTGAAGTTAATTAATGTTCATTACTTTTTCTTTAATCCAAGAATTATCTAACAAGGGAATCAAAAATTTACCAGTTCTGTCTTCATAAAAGGAGAAAGAACTCAAGCACTACTACTTACCAGCTGCATGAATTTAATAATTACTGTTTTATTGAGTGTACGTGTACTAGGTAGGCACTTTGCTTATATTAGTGCAATTCACATGACAATTCTATAAGGTGGATATATTTTACATGTATAGTTGAAGAAAACAATTTATAGGACCTCAAAGTCTCATGTATGTAAGTACAAACATAAGATTTAAACCTAGATCTGCCTGATTTTGATTATTTCTCTGGACTATCATCTTGGATAAATTATTTAAACTCTCTGCATCTTTGCTTTGTCTTTTGAAAAGTACAGGAAGTATTTCCTCCTTCATAGGTTCGTTGTGAGGAGAAAATCAGTAAACAATGCTTTGAATGTTTGTGTCTCCCCCAAATTCATATGTTGAAACTCTAACCCCAAAGTTGATGTTATTAGGAGGTGGGTTTTGGGGAGGTGATTACATCACAAGGGCAGAGCCCTCATGAGTGGTATTTGTGCTCTTATAAAAGAGAGAGCTAGCTTGTCCCTTCCATCATGTGAGGACACAGCTAGAAGGTGCTATCTGTGACCAGAAAGCAAATCCTCACCAGAAACTGAATCAACCTTGACCTTGAACTTCCCAGACTTCAGAATTATGAGAAATAAATTCCTAGCTAGTCTAGTTATAGCAGCCCATACAAAGCCAAATATAAAGCATTTAGTGGGTGCTCAGTAGATGTTGCTTCTCATTAAGATAAATGCTAAAAGCTCCAGGAATGACATTTAGTGACTGGCTCTCATTAAAAATGGAGCTGAACTTCAAGTATCATCTTCGATTTTCAAGTTTTATGGAAATTGCTCAAAAAAGAATGTGCAACACTTAAAAATATGCATGCTTATCTAAAACAAGAGGAAGAAGATAGGATGATTTCATTTCAAATGACCTGTCCAGGAGTCAAAATAGAGGAAAAGTCCAAAATTAAGAAATAGTTTTACACAAACAAAACAAAACTGTGCCAATTAGGATTAAAATTTAATCAACTGCTTTCTTTTGCTTGATTACAAGCAAGTGTGCAGAACTTAATAGGTCATGGAGCATCCTGGCTCTCAGAACCAGAGCTGGCTTCATGGACAAGTATCCAAGAAACCTGTGCATTTCCACAGCGACCCATGCTTAGAAGAGGCGCATTCTTGGTTAATTGCTGTGCTATCACTGTCTTGAAATTTTCAACATGAAACCCATGTTTTTAGTTTGTACTTGGCCTGGCAATGTCTGGCTTAGAACATTTGGTGTTTCCAGCTCACCTCACTGAAATGCCCTCAGTCCAATGAACACAATCTCAGGATATACCTTGGAATGCTGCATTAGCAGATTTCCCTTCTTTTGTTTTTGTTAGCAAGCAACCTTCCACTGAATTCTTTCAAGTTATGTATAATGCATGCTATGTATAAAGCTCTAGGTGTGTAAGGATGTGAAAGCAAAACAGCAAGAAGAAGGTGAGATTTATTTTTTTAAAGGAAAAATAGCAGCACATGGCCAAAATGAACGTGTTGAGCACAATAATGCTTTAGAATGGCTTCTTTAGAAGGGAGTTTTAGATTTCTGCTTATGTGTTGATTTGGGTAGGGTCTGGATAGAAGTTTTCTTAAAACATCCTAGGTCTCTGTAGTGTGCAACCAGCATTGAGAAAAACTGAGTTATAAAATTGCTGGTAAAAGTGGATGATCTTGTAGGTAGTTATATAATGTCTCTTTAAAAATCCTCCAGAGTATTTGTATGCAATCAACTTTGCATTCCTGAGTAACTACAGCTTTCTATATAGTTAGTGCTAAACCAAATTTTGACAGATGGGAAATAAAATATGACTTAAATTTTTTTGTTTCAGGACATTTTGCACACAATCTGCACCTAAGCTTTTAGCCTTTAAAAAGAAGTTTTCCAATCACTGGACAAACATTTGTAAAGTGATATTTTAGGAAAATCTTACTCATAATAGCATATGAGATAAGTCTAATGAAAAATGTACAAAATCTCTATGCTGAAAAAATTGTATTATACTTCTGGGAAAAGTTAAGGTAAAATAAATGAGCACTATACAATGTTCATGGACTGGAAGACTTCATATTGCTAGCATGCCATTTATTCCCACATTTACCTATAAATACAATGCAGTTCCAATTAAAATCCCAGAAGGCTTTTCTGTAGAAATTAGCAAAGTGATTCTTGATGGAAAGCATCTCACATGGCTACAACAACCTTGAGAAAACATTGAGAAAGAAGAAAAAAATTGGGAAAGCCAAGATTTATTATGAAACATCAGTAATTAAGGCAGTGTGATGGTGGCTAAAGGATAGGCAAATAAATGAAGGAATAAAATAAAGTTTACAAACAGGCCTACGTACATACAGTCAATTGATTTGCAGTAATGATGACAAGGTAATTCAATGGAAAAAGTATAATATTTTTTACAAATAGATTTGGGTCCATTAGATAACCAAACTTGATCCATGGCACATACCACACACCACATGTCCATTAATTTGAAATAGATCTAAAAATGATCACAGACCAACACATAAAAGCTAAAACTATAAAATATTTAGAAGCTATGCAATCTTGAGTTAGGTAAAGATTTTTCATAAGATACAGGCAAGTGCTAACCAGGAGAGAAAAATATGATAAATTGATCTAATCAAAATTTAAAACTTCTTTTCTTCAAAAGATACTGCTAAGAAAACTAAAAGGTAAGCCACAAACTGAGAAAAAATATTTGTTTGTAAAGAATAGTAAGAGAGATGTAATGTTGCTGGTGTTGAAGAAAGGGGGTGACAAGCCAAAGAATTTGGAATGTCTCTAGAAGCCAGAGTAGTCAAGAGCAGGTCACCTTTTAATTGGGTCTTTAGTATAGGGTCTCACAAGGCTGTAACGAAACTGTTGGCTGGGCTATATTCTCATCCGAAGGCTCAGCTAGGAAAAGATCTGCTTCCAATCTTGTTTGGGTCATTGGTGGAATTTATTTTCCTACAGTTGTACAAGGAAGGGCCCTGGATTCTTGCTGGCAATTGCTGAAGGCTGCTCTCAGTTCTTTGAGACCATTTTCACATCTTCACCATGTGGACTTCCCAACATGGCCACTTCTTCAAAGCCAGCTAAGCACCATCTCCAAGGCAAGTCTCTTAGAAAGATGTAGTCTTAAATAATGCAATGTAGGTCAGGTACTGTGGCTCATGCCTGTAATCCTAGCACTGTGGGAGGATCCCTTGAGTTCAGGAGTTCAAGACCAGCCTGAGTGAGAGGGAGACCTCCTCTTACTAGAAATAGGCATTGTGCCCAGTGCCTTGTAGTCCCAGCTACTCGGGAGGCTGAGGTGGGAGGATTGCCTGAACTTCAGAGTTTGAGGTTGCTGTGAGTTAGGCTGATGCTGTACTCTAGTCTGAGTGAGACTCTGTCCCCCCCTCAAAAAAATAATGTAATGTAACCATAAAAGTGCCACCCCATCACCTTTTACATGTTTTATTGGTTAAAAGCGAGTCACAGTTCCCACTTGCACTCAAGGGGGAGGGGATTATTCAAGGGTGTGAACACTGGCAGGCAATAGGGCCCTAGGCTCCTCACAGGATCTATGTTCATGAGAGATTCTTGATTTCTCATGTCTTTATTAGGTACTGTTATTATAGTTATACAGATGATTCTTGAAAATGTTTTTCATTTTCATGTGTTTCTTTTTCTCACTTTCAGCTGATTTTTCAGAGCAAATACCAGGTTTAATTATTGATAGGAATACCTAAGCTTTTGTTAGTGGAACATTTACTGTAAAACAAAGCAAAATTGAAAACAGCACCAGTGGGTTTTTTTTTCACAGTAGTTAATCTATAATGGCCATTAAAAAATATTGGTCATCTCTCAAGCCTCAGGCAAGGGCCTCTATCTTTTCTCAATCATTCTTCATAATGTTCCTATTTTCTTGATAGAATTTCAGCAGAATTAACGTTAAATAGCTCCAAACATGTATAATGCATCTCTCTCAACTTTTATATAATGATTGATTGATCTGGGTTGATAAATTAGCAGCAGGTGACAGTAAGTTGTATGGTGGTAGTGACAGTTCTTATTGCATAGTTCTTGTGCACTAAATAATTTACAAAATGTTTCTTTTCTCACCAGCTCTATACTAGCGTAGATAAGCCACATATGCGTTACCAAATGCATATTAAATTATTTGGTTCAGAAGGTTGAGTTACTCTTCAGCCTAAGGCAAAGACCGGGCACTGGACATTCCTTTTGTAACTGAACAATAATTTAACACAGGATTGTAGTCATAAGTAAGCAGAGAGTGGTAAGACTGGGAGTTCCAGAGCCAGTCAACTCCTGTTTAAACTGTGACACAGGCTAGTCTTGCTAGCCTAAGCTAAGTAAGAGTAGCTTAGTGACTTTGGAAAAGTTATTTAATAATGCTAATTCCCACTTCTTTATCTGTAATGTAAGTGTAATAATATTACTGATTTCAAAGAGTTGTCAGGAGAATCAAATGAGGTTAATCCATGTATAATGCTCAATACAGGTTTTGACATAGAATAAGCGCTTAACAAATCTTAGCAATTACTATTATGGTTATTGTAAAAAGGAAAGAATGGGGGCTTTGGAATCCAGCAGACCTGGCATCACTATCTACTAGCTATGTGACCTTGTACAGTCAGTTGACTTCTCTGAACTTTAATGTTCTCATTTCTAAAGTGGTAAACATGATAAGTACTTTTTAGGATCATCATCTAGCATGGCATCTACCTGTTGTCTATCAGACACTTTAAAAAGAACTTACGGTGTGTACTTTAAAAAGGAGAGTTTTCTTCTTCTTTTCTTCAGTACTTTCTTGGTAGTTTTATCATGTGCAAAGGTGGCAGCTTGTTGCCTTAGTAAAGACAGGCTAGGCTGCTGTTACAAAAGACCCTGAAAGAACAAATAATGAAATTCTCTCTTTTATGTAAGGAGCTAGTATGTAGCCTAATATCCACTACGCAGTCTCTCTCCATGCTATTGTTCTGCCTTCCTCTACATTACTACCTCTGGGATAAGAAGGAAAGGAAGGAGAGAACATGCCTGTTTCTTTTGAGGAAATTTTTCAGAAGTTGTGTGTTCACTTCTGCTCATACCCCACAGGCCAGAACCTAGTTGTCCAACCACACCACCTGCAAGAGAAGGAGATGTTACTTCCTCTGGGCACAGAGATGGGGTGGTAGGCAGGGCTCTCAGTCACTGCCAACATACATTTCTAGCCTAATCCTACTGGAGGAAATGAAAGTGAGAGCTTGGATTTCCCTCCAAAGTGGTAGAGTTATGTCTCTTGGGGGATGAGGGTAGGAAAAAAGACCATGTAACTGTTCAAAAGATAGAGGCTGGTATGCTTGAAGACAGATCCTGTGTTTTGGGTATTAACAGGGTTTGCCATAACTGTGACTGCTTTTGTCTCTCATTTCTCCCCTTTATTATTATACAACTCTTCCTTGCTAAGGAGATCTAAGTTAACTATTATCTTCAACTTTCATTAAACTCAGAGGATGAGTAACTGTTCTTTTGTTCTCTTGTCCCAGAGTCAGTGAATTGATCAATAAGTAATTATTGAGTTTCTAGAATTCATCCATTTATTTGTGCATTCATTTGTTCATTCTCTCAGTTATACACATTCTGTAAATATCCACTGAACTACTTTGCACTATATTGTGGGAATATTAATTCATCCTAGCCATGATTTCGGGCCTCAGAAAACTCTCATTCTGTAATTGAGAGATACAGAGAAGCATTGAAAAGATCACAACACATTGTGGTAGATGCTGAGAAAGAATTAAGCACGGGGTGCTAGAAGAGCCCATTGGAGAACTACCAAGGGGCAAGATGACTCTGAACTGCACTCATCGTTCTGACGGATGATATGGTGAATTTGAGAGAAGCACATGACCTAGCCTTGCTTTCTGAGCACTCTCTCAGAACACTCAGCAAACAATAAATACTCTATTTGAAACCCACACCTTACAAAATGCTTAAGAGTTCTAAGATATGTGTGCATTAAGAGAAGAGACACATGTATAAAGGCTAAAGCACACAGCAAAAGCTTTTGGACAAGTGAAGTATCAAGAAGGGTTGGGATAGATGTAGAGCTATAAGAATGACATTCCTGTGTGAGAGTGATTTGAACAAAGGCATGGCTCCTGACATGGGAAAATGGACTAAGATGCTATCACTAAGTTTTTTCCCAATGGTACAAGTATCTCATTCTTTGATCTTGAAACAACTTCGGAATAAATCCCCGTAACTTCTGCCCTGTCCTGTGTGGCTGCCAAATATAAGGAATAAAAAGGACAGTGGCAGAGCTGTGTTTAATGCTGCTAAGCTTTCCATTCTGGGTTGGCAGCCTCAGTATATAATTTTCTCAGATAGAAAAAAAAAAAAAAAAAAAAAAATCTCTTGACTTGGAATTTTGCCAGAAATTACTTCCCCCCAAATTAGATTCTAGTTTGATGTAATCATTGTTTGAAATTGTCTGAAGTTGAAACCATCTAATAGCCAATTTTAGACTGAAGAAGATGGGAAAATTTCAGCACACTGCAGACAGTCCATTCATTGCATGTGTGATCCAACAATAGAAAAGCAGAACTCTTAATGTGTTCTGCCTTGGACACAAAGCATCAGCGAGTTTCATAATGGGGTGTTCTTCACCACAGATCCTTTTGTTGGCTTAGCACACATCGAATCAAGCCTTCAGAGAAGGCACAATTTGATCATGTCTTAACAATTCAGGTTTGACATGTTCCTCCGATGCTTTTCTTTGTGTTCCTTACACTGGCATTGTTGGGGCTAAGAAAATACTCCAAAGTATGGTGCACACTGGGCACTTTCAATGAAAGGAAATCAGAAGGCCTAGGAAACTGCCTCAATTATCAAGGTCTCCCCAACTTTTCCTTATTTCTCCCTCAAGCTCAGGGAAGGGCTCTCTCTGAAGTTTCCTTATCTGTATGAGAGAAGTTCTTCCATAAGAAAAACAATTAACTTTAATCTCTTATCTAAAATTTCATTAACAAGGGAAGATCAATCAGTAAAGAAGAAACTAAAAGTCATCACCACACCTACCTGGACACCTGCATCTTATCTGTATTCTGAGGGCTGGTCTCAGGTAACAGCCTGCGTAATAAGGGAAAATGTCATACTAGCTGGGTTATCAGGAAGGAAATATGTTGCTCAAAAGATAAGCACCCTAGTTAGGGGGCTAAACTAGCCCTAGGGTAAAGGCTGCTATGTAATAAGACAGCCCTGGATCACCCCCAGCAGTCCACTCCTCACCCTCCCGTGACTTGCTGCTACCTCCCTTCCAAGAACCCAGAAGAACTTCATTCTAGGCTGATGTCCATTCTTTAGCCCATTCATTTCCCCTAAAAATCACTTATTCTTCCTCTAAAATTGCCTATACTACTTTTTCTTCCATGAAAAGTATAGTTAAGATTCAACCATCTGGCCTTTCTTTGAATTTCATATTTTGTGTGATTCCTGGGCACTTGCACACTAATAAATTTGCATATGTTTTCTCTTATTAGTCTGTCTACTGTCTGTTTTATAGACTCAAACCTTCAGGGATGGAAGGAATTTTTCTGTTGCCCCCATAGCAAATTCCAGAGAGGCTGGACAGAGAGTGTTATGGAAATGGGTCAACTGAGCAATTGGGTGGCTGAGCTCTAGCTCTGTGAATGGAATGTGGAGAAGGAGGTGACTCTACTGGTTGTTGCTTAAATGCATGGAGGCTCAGGGCACTTAGTGATCATTACACACTCGGATGAATGAATGAATGAATCAACATTAGTGGACCAGACTATCCCCTTCTCCATGACAGGATGGGCTTTTTTTCTATCAAACTTTTTTTTTTTTAATTAACTTTTTTTTTTTTTTTTTTTTTTTTTTTTTTTTTAATTTTGTTTTTTTGGTGTTTTGGGGGGGTTGGGTTTGTT
>CAUYPK010090061.1:0-32086 GCA_963574355.1 Loris lydekkerianus
CATGATCTGTTTTTTGAAATTATCTTTTATTTTTATTTACACTTGGTTATTTATTAATCAAACTAACAGACCTGGCTCTTTCATAAGTGATGAACCTTGTTCTTTGCTCCCCACCCTTAAGTAATCAAGAACGTAATAAAATCAACATAAAATATCAAAAATTATTCTGCTACACAGAACCTCTGCTATCCCAGTGGACTGCACAGGAAGTAAAGAACGATCTTTTATTTTTGAAGGCCAAAGCATGAATGAGCAAGCCCAGGACCTGAAAGGTAAGCGAACCTTACTAAAGTGCAGTACATTTCAGAGCTTCTTCTCAGACTCTGGTGTTACAAACCAAGACCCAAAAATTCAATGTCCACATTTTGTCTTTTATTGTTTTTTGTTTTGTTTTGGTTTTTTTGTTCTCTTATTCTAGAACACATTGGTAAAGCATTTCAGGATAGAATATGGTCCAGGAAATCCGAAGGTACCCTGAGACCCCTTTAGGAGGATCCATGAAGTAAAAATTCTTTCCTAATGATGCTAATCTTACTCTCCTCTCTCTCTTTCACGGAGGCACAGTAGTGTTTTCTAGAGGCTGGATGATACAGACGCTGCAACAGATTCAGAATCCAGAGAACTTGTATTGAGTCAGGCATTTAAGAGGTTTGTTTTAAAAAATTAAGTAATGCTACTCTGAATAAAAAAAAAGTTTTATAAAACAAAGTTTTTAAACAAAATACTTAACAAGCAATTTCACATATTCTGAAAGAAATGACAAATATTTTTTAATTTTTATTTTAATTCTAACACAAAAATATCAGTAAGATAAAACCCATTTCATCTAAAGCTTTTTGGTTCCTCAATAATTTTTATGTATAAAAGCATCTGCAGAACAAAAAGCTTGAGAATTGCTGCTTTGAGGAAAAAAAAATTCTTTTCATTGGTAAGTAAAAGCATATACATAAATGTTTTTCTCCATCACCCTTATTAATTAGAACTTTCAGCCCAAGTTACTAACGTCTTTCACAGAGACCTTGGGGTTGATATTTGAGAGCTGTCTGTCAGAAACAAAAGCACTTTTGCAGACACTCATGAACACAAATGTTACACAACCTTTTATAGCCATACCTGTCCTCTTCACATTAACACTAGCCAAAGACACAGCCTCTTTTTATTGTTATTTATTTATTTATTTGAGACAGGGTCTCAGTTAGTTGTGCTTGGTAGTGTCGTAGTGTCATCGCTCACAGCAACCTCTAACTTTTGGGCTAAAGCAATTCTCTTGCCTCAGCCTCCCAAGTAGCTGGGACTACAGGCGTCCGTGTGGCTGGCACTATAATCACTGAGCTATAGTGGTTTAGAATGGAAAATACTTACAGTTATACCTCATAACCAATGTTTCAGTATTCCGTCTCAGGAATTAGGTAGGAATATAAGTATTACATGTTAATTAAGATAGTATCGGTCCCAGATTTTAAGTTACCTAAGTTTTATCTTAGAATACTATTAAAATTAACCAATATAATGATTCAATTTAGTTGCACACAAACTTATACTTTTCATAATTTTAAACATTATGCAAGAATAATATTCGCTGATTTGACAGGCAAACCTGTAGAAATTTAGGGAGGAGAAAACTAAAAAGAATAAAATGTACACCTGAATTATATTTACTATTATAGATTAAAAACATACCTTTTTTAAGACCCAACTAACTAATTCAGTCTCATTTGCCAAAGATTTGCTTTAATTATTTTAACTTGTATTCTTAGAACATTTCTGAATTTGTTTGTTTCTTTTTCTTTTTTTTTTTTTTGAGACAGAGCCTCAAGCTGTTGCCCTGGGTAGAGTGCTGCGGCATCACAGCTCACAGCAACCTCCTGGGCTCAAGCGATTCTCCTGCCTCCACCTCCCAAGTAGCTGGGACTATAGGCGCCCGCCACAACGCCTGGCTATTTTTTGGTTGCAGCCATCATTGTTGTTTGGCGGCCTGGGGTGGATTCAAACCCGCCAACTCAGGTGTATGTGGCTGGCACCTTAGCTGCTTGAGCCACAGGTGTGGGGCCTCTGAATTTGTTTCTGAAAGAATTTTTAAGTTTAAAGTCTGGTGCATTTACTAATAATTTGCTAGAAGTACAATTTCCTTATTTTCTGGAAATCTTAGAAATATTTTTATACAAGCCAATCACAGAGTTATTCCAATTTAACACACTTCAGAACCTGACCTAATGACTCAGAACAATTTTTTCACCTTCACACAATGAGGCAAAGGCCTTTCTAAATTACAGACTCAGAGGGCTCCGACACTGGTTCTACAACTTCAGCTCCAGGACAGAAGCACAAAAATTCCCCAGTTCTACAACTTCAGCTCCAGGACAGAAGTACAAAAACTCTAATGTCAGAGTTTTTCTTCATGGCAGACACAAAATTCTGACTTGAATTGAGAAAAAGACTACGGACCCGAGAAAAAAGTTTAACAATCCAGACTCCCTGTCATCCATCTATAAAGATGACTGAATAGTAAGGACCATAAACTGATCCTCAATCGTGATGGCACCAACAGGAATAACTTATCCACCATGTACGAATCAGAAACCAAACAAAACACAGTCATAGAGGAAAAAATACGGAAACAGAGTGAACAAAGTAAAAAATTCTACTGCTGCTTGGAATTCACCTCTGGAAGCCAAGAAAATACCACACCAATCCACCGGTCAATTCTACTCCTAGGTATAACACTGGAGGGAAATGAAAAGGTATGTTTATCTACAGGAAAGTACATGAATGTTCCTAGAAGCATCAACCGTAATGGCAGGAAGAGTAGTTTTTATCAACTAATGAAACAATAAATAATATGTGGCATGTCCATCCCAATGGAATATTATTTGGCCATGACAAGGAATCGAAGATTGGCACATGATACAACACAGATGACCCCCGAAAACGTCATGCTAAGTAAAAGAAGCTGGTCACAAAAGACTGCATGGCATAAGATTCCATTCACATGAAAGTTCCAGAATAGGCAAACCGACAGACAGAAAGCAGATTAGGGCTGCCTAGGGCTGGGGAAGGAGTGATGGGAGGGTGACTGGTGATACAGATGAAACTTCTTTTGGGGGTGTGGCAATGTTCTGTTATTAATAGACTGGTTATGGCTGCCTAAGTCGGTGAACATACTAGAAACAAACCACTGAACTTACAGTACACGAAACACATCTTAAACCAGTCTTTAAGGCAGTGTAGGGAAGGTGGCATGAAGAGGTGGGGAGTCCTTCACCAGGTAACTCAGGCCACCCCTCAGAGGTCTTCAGCTTGACCCTATCCTCAGAAGTCCCAGATGCTTCAGCCCTCCCTGACCTAAGGTCTCCTGCCTCCCTCCCCTGCCCAGGTGCTGGGCTTCTGGGTGGGAGACAGGTGCCCCAGGAACCACTCCAAAATGCGTCCCACTCTTCACCCCTGAACTTGTCACAAAACTTTATTATATAGAAGAAAAAGGCTGTCACAAGGCAAAGGCAGGGCTCTGGAACCAGGGGTGGTGGGACACTGACCCCAGTGGGAGGGCAAGGACAGCCAGCACACCTGGACAGAAGGGCCTGTACTAGGTAGGCCATAGGCCTGCCTCCCAAGTCCTGGCAGGAGCTCCTTCATCCATCCATCAAACGGATTGTTGACCTGCATGGGGACTGGGCAGGCCACTGGCATATAAGGACTGAGCATCCCTCGCATGAGTACCCCACAGAGCTGCTGGAGCCAAGGACCCTATGCCCAGCTCCCTGGTCAGGGTTCTGGGGGTGAGATGTCTCCAAGGTTCTTAGGAGATATTCAGGGAAGAAACAAGGCTTCGGAGAGACAGCCAGAACCAGGCATCTCACAGCCAGGACTTACGCAGTCTGGATCCCAGAGGATGTCAGACTTAGGGCTAACAGGAATGAGACAGCCATCAGGTCTCCCTTTGAGGCCAGTGACTTCACCCAGTCCTCCAGGGACCTCAGAGCACCGGGCACCCCTCCCAGAGCAAAACAAGGATGACACCTGCTGGGAGGCTCCTGGGGAAGCTCTAGTCAAGGTGAGTTCATCTTCTCAGGGCACAGGGGGGTGCTGAGCAGGCTGTGGTCCCTCCACACCATGGGGGAAGTCCCACACGCACGATCTCCAGCACCACAAGCTTGGGGTTCCCCAGCAGGAGCCTCTTCCTATCTCTGATCAGATGCCTACATGCTGCCAGAGTCACCCCCGGACCTTTGATGCCAGGTCTGATGTCACAGGTGGCAGCTCTATGTTGACAGCATGCTTGCTGGTGCAGAGCCAGGCCACAGGTATGTATCTATGTGTGTGCATGTGTGTCACCAACGTCAGCTGGCCGCCTTCTGAATGAGACACACAAATCCAGGCTGCCTTCACTGGCTGGGACTAGAGTTCCTAGGTGACAGGTTACACTCCTGGACTTGCTCCCAAGAGGGATGCATGTCAGCTGCCTCCTGGAGGCAGTGGTGAAACCAGCCCCTCTCCACCCCCTCTGCTGCCCCTACCTCCTTCCTGGCACTGGGCTCTGCTCCTGTCCTACTCTCCCTCTGATCAACCGTGGGACCTGGCCGTGGCTTTGCCACTTAAAGTGGGTCTTCCTCTTCTCTTTGGCTTTGAGGGGTGAGCGAGAGAGATCCCCACAAGAGCTCCTGGGGCGCAGCCCCACCCAGGACCCAGGACTTTGGTCACCTGAACACTCACCAAGACGTGATATATACGCGAGAAACACCCACCACCATTAGATTTCACATCTGTAGAACTTCAAAGAATAAATGTGAGAATTAAAATGAGAAGTGCAGTTATGCAAGTTAAACCCAGCCCAGATGCAGAGACACCCTGGAATAGCAACATGGCGACATTCTCGCTGGCCTCGGGTGAAAGCTTGTGGCCGAGGGCAAGGGTTAGAGTTAGATACAACATGGTGCCCTCCTCCCCGCCCCACACAAGCCCAGCCAGCCCAGGCCACAAGGAGGCCTCAGCCTTCCCTTTCCTTCCTCTGAAGAAAGGGGATTGTTAAGCAAGTGAGGAGGAAACCGCCCACAGCCACTGGCACACAAGGGAACTCACCTGTAAGGGGGGGTTCCAGGAAGGACACTCTACAGAAAGCTCCCTGCTAGATCTTCACCCCAGACCAGAAGAGGACCCCTCCCCATGTGGAGGCAGCCCCACTTCTGTGCAGCCACTCCTGGGCCACCGCCACCACCAGGGCCACCCACGCCTTCCACCAAGGCAGCACTGGTCTTTCCAGTTTCTGAAAGCAACCAGCTCTCTTTTAGGTCTAGCCTATGGTTTCCCTTTAAAACCCTACTCCCTTCTGCCTCGCCAAGCTGATAAAGATGAAAAAATATCCATGTGCTTTACTGTGGGGAGAGGGTAATTTAAAATAAACCACTTCCCTTGTTTTCTTAGTTTTTACAGAGACCCTGGAAACAAACACCCCAAAAAGCGAACCAAGAATTCAACCTGCAAGGCAATAGCACCTCCAGAAACAGCCACTTTGTATTCATTCAAATAATCACATTTGCCTTTTATCTGAAATTTCTCTATTTGGATCAAGGTGGGCAAAAAGAGAAGGGGAGGCGGGGAGGGAAGAAAGACTGTACAAGGGGTGGAAGTGGTGGGAGCCTTCCAGGGTGCTTCTTGGGATGAAATCTTGCAGCCCAAAAGTTCCCTCCTCTCCCTGCACTGCATCAGCTGCTTTGGAACCTGGGCTTCTTGTTCCTGCCCCCCAAGGGCTGGCAAGGGAGGGGGTCCACAGAACAACCCTCTCTGCTCCTCACCCCCTTGGTCTGAGCGGGTATGGCAAGGAAATGGAGCACTGATGTAAGCATGGCATGTTACTTAACCTCTCCTTGCCTTGGTTTCCTCATGTGAAGAAGGTAGCACAACCTAGTCTCTGATTACCATGACGTCCAAATGAGCTAATCCAACACCCACAAAGTCCTCTGTGGGCGCATGTAGCACACAGGAAGCTCAGTCTGTGAAGGCTGCCATCACTGTGCTCTTCAGGTGTGAAGGACTGTCTTCCTCAAACTTGTCATGGGCTTTGGGCAAGGATATTTCTGGCGGCTGGGGGTGGCCAGCCAGGTGTGGCAGTTAATCAAACCCTGTGCATGGGAGGTCCAGCAGGGCAGACAGAACCAGCCACTCTTAGGGACACTCCAACCCTGTACTGCCCTCCAGAGCCCACAGAAAGCACTTCCAGGGGCCACAGCTCTAAAGCAAGGCTTCTCACAGGCTGCTGTCCAGGTTTCCTGGGCACCACCAAGATGTATCCAGTCCCAGGTCAGGATGAAGGTCTGGCCCTAAAAACTGGCAGCTATAGCCTCTGCCCAGTCCCCAACCCCTCTACCTCACACTAGAGAAAATATCACTCAGTGCCTGGCCGCCTGGCCAAGACTCTTGCCTGGAAGGCTCTATCATCAAACATCCATCTGCCTGCACATGCCTCGTCCTTTTCCTTCTGAGTCCAGGAGACTGGGCACTGCTGGGGCCCCTGGGGAAGCTGTTCTCATGTGCAAATGAGTGGAGCCTTCAGCTCTAATCAGCCTGTTGGGTCAGTTAAGGTTGTGAGGAACCCTGACCAACACTCTTTTCCATGTAGGCACCCCACAGCACTCCTTGCACCACCCAGAATGCATGCCCTGTCTTCTCTATCCAGCTAACTCCTACTCATCCTTCTGAACCCACCTGATAGCCCAGCCTTCTCTGCCTGTCCCCCCAATCCCCTTGGCCACACTACCAGCAATGCACCTCATGTTCCCACAGCTCTATGAAGCAAACACCACCAAGGCCTGCAAGCCATTATACCAGTCACCAGTCTCACATTTCATGAGCCCTGGGCCCGGCCTATGAGATGCCCACCTTCAAGCTCCAGCCAGGAAGTACAGACTGCCAGGGCAGGAGTGGCAGAAGATGTGAGCATACACACTCCGGGCTGCAGGTGAAGAAGGTATGGCCAGTATCCTCCTCCCCAAAATGCCTTACTAGAGTTCTACCACCTAAACTAAAACCAGAGGATTCCTACTTCCACTCTCCCCGACTCAGAGAATTGTCTCTCTAGTGCTGGCTGACTCTAGGGGACTGCCCCAAGATGGCCCACCCAGTTTGGGAGCCTGCCAATTGCCTGGTGGGTGGAGACGGAATGTGGAAAAACCATATTCTTCTGCAGCTTCCCTGGCTCCCTTCCACAGAGAAAGCCAGCCAGGTGAGGCTTCAAGGGCAGAGGAGACCCCTGGAAGGGCAGGCAAGCTCAGTGGTGGGAGCAGACAGCTGCTTAGGAAGGTGGAAGCACCCTGGGTGGTCTATCTGCACCTCACGGTCCCCCCAGCCTGCCAGAAGAAGGCAAATCCACTCCAGAAGGCCCAGGCTCACCTGCCACTATACAGAGGCCTTCACTGGTTCCTCCAGCCTTCCCCTCTCTGCCGCCATCAGCCCCATCATAGCGGCAGATTAAATGAACTCTCAGAAGCCCAACCACCAGGGCTCTCCAGGGCCTGCTTGAGTCACTCAGTCATTCAACAAACTTTTCTACCAACCGCCAGTATCTGCTCATAATTTCAAACCGTTCCATGGCACTAGACAGGCTGCCCAGGAGGCGGCCACTTCGACCACCCTTGGCTAGTAGGGGTTCTAAACGTCAAGGCAGAAGCTTCACACTGAGAGAGCTGGCAAGTCCCGGTCAGGGCTGGGATTCCAGTCTGCTGTGAAAAAGTTGTGGTCTGAACCCGTCCCTTCCGTCGATTTCTCACGTCGGGGGTTGGCCCGCGGCGGCTATGGGGGGGTCTGTGGCCTCGCCGCCCACCCTGCACTCCGCACGCCCCCGCACCCTGCCCCGCGGCCGCGCGCCGGCCCGGGCCCACGTGAACCGCAGCCCACAAGCCTTCCCCGCTTCCCAAGGAGGCAGCTCCCGCAAAGGGGGCGCGTGAAGGCGCGCGCGGGCTGCCGCCTCCTCTGCCGGCCTCGCCGGCGTCCAGGTCTCGCGAGGAGGGCCCCGGCGGAGCAAGGCGCGGCCGCACGACGGCGCCCAGGCCGCGAGGCACCTCGCAGCCGCGCGCTCCTTCCGCCTCCCACCGGAGGCGCAGGCGGTCCCGAGCGGCCGGGAGCCGGCAGGCGGGCGGGGGTGGCGGGCAGGCGGGCGGGGGTGCCAGCCAGGGATCAGCGCAGACCCCGGAGCGAAAGCGGAGCTGGGGAGGGAAGCGCGGGTAGAGAAGCCACTCACCAGCTCCAGCCGAGGGCCCAGCACGCAGCTGCCGGCCGGGTGCTTCCCCTTATATGCAGCTGCTGGCCTGGCCCGGGCCCGCCCCTGACCGCCCTCCGCCACTTCCCGTCGCCGCCTGCTGGCAAACTGAGACCGACCGAGAAGGGGAGGCGGTGCCCGCGCTCGTCGGGGTGGCCGGGGGTGGTGCCCGACACGTGATTCACACTGGGAACGTGCGCCGAAAGAACAATCAAATGGCATTGGTCTGACTCACGACAGACTAGAGTTAGTTGGCCATTTATTCCTGCGATGCTAGGATAATTCCTAATGTTTCTCGTGGGAAACTGCCTTCCAAATCCCCCACGCTGTTTTTGGAAGAGCTAGTAAGTGGGCATTTCTCAGTTCTCCCGGAACCAAAGGGTGCAAAATGTTAGCAATGGGCACGTGAGTCAGATAATCCGTCCCAGCTGCTCATCCACGCCCGTGCCCAGACAGTCAGCGTTCCGGAGCACGGGGAGGAGAAGAGGGAGTGTGGGAGGGGAGGAGGAGTCAGCCCGCTCCCCGAAAGCCCAACAAAGGAAACAAACAGGAAAGCAAGTTTCTGGAAAGGATGCAGAAACAAATAGGACCAAGAAGGTCGCTGCCTCTAAACATTTCATTTAGAAAATGAAAAGACTTTAAAGCATAACCGCAGATCATCACATGGTTACATTAAAATAATAAAATCACAGTGATTTTCTTCTGCATTTTTGTATTTTCCAACTTTTCTTAAATGACGGTGGCACTAATTTTACAATGAATAAAACTACTATAATGAAAGTCGCACAATGGAATAATTTGTTAAATTTAAGCAGTATTAAGTATATGTCAAATTGATTTCTTTTTTCTTTTTCTTTTTCTTTTGTTATTTTTTTTTTTTTTTTTTTTTTGAGACAGAGTCTCACTTTGGTGCTCTAGATAAAGTGAAGTGGCCTCATAGCTCACAGCAACCTCAGATTCTTGGGCTCAACAGCTTCTCTTGCCTCAGCCTCCCAAGTAGTTGGGACTACAGGCACTGGCCACAACACCTGGCTATTTTTAGAGCTAGGCCTGGCTCTGGCTCAGACTGGTCTCCAACCTGTGAGCTCAGGCAATTCACACACCTCAGTTTCCCAGAGTACTAGAATTACAGGTGTGAGCCACTGTGCCCAGGCCAAATTGATTTCTTTTTCAGAGTTACATATTAAATAATTAACGAATAAATAAATAGTATTTTTAATGGGACTGTCTCTGAGGTTCCTGCCAGCCAAAGCAGAGAGAGGGAGATTAATAGCTTCACAATTCCACAAAGGATGGGTATGTCAATTTCTGCTTAGAGTCCAACTTCATGTCATAATTAGAAATGAAACTTCTTGGCCTGGCACCTGTAATCCTACCACTCTGGGAGGCTGAGGTGGGTGGATAACTTAAGTCCAGGAGATAGAGACTAGCCTGAGCAAGACCCCATCTCTACTAAAAATGGAAAAATTAAATTAGGAGGGTTTTGTGGCAGATGCTTATAGTCCCAACTACTCAGGAGGTTGAGGCAGGAGATTCACTTGAGCCCAAGAGTTTGAGGTTGCTGTGAGCTATGACGATGCCATGGCACTCTACTCAAGGTGACAGAGTAAAACTCTTGTCTCAAAAAAAAGAGAGAGAGAAATGGAACTTCTGGTTTTCATGTACAGCTTCAATTGGCTCTAAAGGAGATGTCAAAAGGGACAATCTACAACAGTGGTTCTCAACCTTCCTAATACAGTTCCTGTGGGTCACGACCCACAGATGGAGAACTGCTGATCTACAAGTTAAAAGCAATTTCATTGAAACATACTTCCTCCCACGATGACTAGTGTGAAGGGGACAATACTCTCCTGGATGTCTGAGGTCACAGAACAAATTATTACATCAAAGGTCCCAACTCATGTGCTCTCTCCTGAAGGAAGGACAGTGCAACTCGAGGCCTGAGTCTGATGGGTGGGAAGGCTTTGAACCAGGCCTGGTCCTCAAGCCAGTAGAATGTGGTCCACATTAGCAAAAAGTCACTTCTAGCACAAAACAGGGGTCCTCAAACTTTTTAAACAGGGGGTCAGTTCACTGTCCCTCAGACTTTTGGAGGGCCAGACTATAGTTTTAAAAAAAAAAACAAACTATGAACAAATTCCTATGCACACTGCACGTATCTTAGTTTGAAGTGAAAAAACAAAACGGGAACAAATACAATCACACCGCCTCATGTGGCCCACGGGCCGTAGTTTGAAGATCCCTGAATTCTAGTACATGAATACATTTCTAGGACCAGAAGGGCAGTGTTAGCCCTGTATGTAGACCACCCAGACCTAATCATCTCCGGAAAAAGTGTGTTCCCAAGCTCTCACTGCGTACTCTTGCTAGGAGGAATTGATTTGCTAACAAATGCATTTAACTAGTAATCCTTTCAACCTCAAATACCACTCAGCTCTCCTCTTGCTCTTACCACACCTGATTGCTAAACTTTGAATTGCGTACTTCCCTGCCTTCTTATATAGCACCCTGAATACAGTTCCCTTTTTGTTTGTTTATTTTTTATTTTAGGTTTTGAAGACTCAGGGCTGAAGTACAGTTATTGCTCTGGGCAGCACTGTTGTGGTCCAGCTCCACAGAGCATGGCTGCTTACACATCCACCTCTTCATCCTCAATTAAACCATTAGGGATGGTGCTGCTATAAATGTTCTTGCACAAATCCTTTAGATGGACTTATATTTTCATTTCTCTTACGTATGATACCTAGACATGGAACTGCTAGGTCATAGGTTTGGGGATTTGATTTTTATTATAAACTGCTAGTTTTCAGAAGTGCTACCTTGCACTCCCACCAGCAATGCAGGAGCATCCCAGTGCTAGGCATCCTCCCATCGCCCCGGCCCTACCACCTCCCCCCATAGCCCTGAGCTACCCACAGGTCCCTCACTTCTACCCTGACTCCCTATACTCTTTCTCCTCATATAAAAGACCAGACAGGCTCTGCACCTGTGGCTCAAGCAGCCAAGGTGCCAGCCATATACAACTAAGCTGGTGGGTTCAAATCCAGCCCAGGCCCGCCAAACAACAATGACGGCTGCAACCAAAAAATAGCCGGGCATTGTGGCAGGTGCCTATAGTCCCAGCTACTTGGGAGGCGGAGACAGGAGACTCACTTGAGCCCAGGAGTTGGAGGTTGCTGTGAGCTGTGATGCCACAGCACTCTACCCAGAGTGACAGCTTGAGACTGTCTCAAAAAACAAAAACAGACAATATCACTCTACTCTTTGAAATACTCTATAGTTTTCCAAGGTCCTTTCAGTAGCCTGCACTTCCTCATGATTTGCCCCCTCTCTAGGCGTGAATCCTATCTCTGTCCCCGCTACTCTGTGCCAGCTCTTGTGGCCTCTTTGCCTTCCTTAACCTTCATAGCAGGTGTCACAACCCAGACTGTTATAGAAATATCTGTCTGGGTTGTGACTCTGTCCCTTCCCTGGAAAGCCATCTCCTGCAGGACTGCAGTATATTTTCTCTGTGTTCTTATCTTATCTTATCTTGGCATTCACAGAATGTTCAACAAATGAATAAACGCTTAAACAAGGAAACCATCATGTAGCTGTGCTGTGCAGAGGATGAAATGAAAGTTGCAAAGGCAACTGGTGGGGTGGCTGTCACTGGGTCATGTGTGGGGGTTGTGTTTAAATCAAAAAGGTGCCTAGACATGAAAGGAGGGGGAAGAGCACCTGGCCACAGGACACACCTTCTGCAGGGGACATCCCTGGCAGGCAGGAGCTCAGGGCAGCCAGCAGAGGGGGAAAGGGAAGCGTGGAGGCATGAGGGCAATGACGCTTGGGAGCCAGGGTGAGCAGTTGGGGTTTTACCATAAGCACTGTGGGGGCTCCTGGCGCTGTCGTGCAGGGCAGGACCTATACCAACTCTTTGCATCTGCTATTAGCTTTCTGCAGGTCTCTCAACTGCTTCTTGCAGTCACAGTAACTTCTCCCCAACCCATCCCCATACCCTGTCCTAATTTGCTGCTTCTGTTATGCTTTCGACTTCAAAATATGTTTGTAGTGTTTATAAAACAAGAGAATATGATGTTTCTTGCAAAGGCAAAACCCAACCAAATGGGAAGGGGGGGTATCAGGAAACAGATTAGTGGTTGCCAAGGACTAGGAGTAGGATGGGCTGGTTGCCTATTAAAGGGTTGGAAGGGGAAATTTGGGGGATGACAGAATTCCTCTACATTTTCCTTGTGGTGGTTGTTACATGACTGCACACTTTTGTCAAAACTCACAGAACCCACATTAAAAAGAGTGAATTTTACTGTATTTAAATTATTCCTTAGTTTAAAAATGAAACCATCCATCCATATATACATACATAAAAGAGAATGACACTCTTAGCAAGGAAAACAAAACACAGCTTCCAGTGAGATCTTGCTGGAGCAGGTGCAGCTGGGTGAGTACAGCCAGGATCTGCCCGAGGTTTCTCACTGCTGCTTCCTGTGCCTGGCTCCTCCCCCTGTGAAACTCCAGCCCCTCTTCCTTAGTTCCTCTTATTACATCAGAGATTGGCTAACTTTTTCAAAACCATTTCTCAAAGATTATTTTAAAGTCTACTGTCATGAACTGATGTGTGTCCCCCCAAATTCCTATGCTGAAGCCCTCACTCCAGGACTTCAGGGTGTGACTGTATGTGGACACAGGGCCTTGGAAGACGTGATTATAGTTAAATAAGGTCAGGGTGGGCCCTAATCCAATAACACTATCATCCTTATGAAAAGAGAAGAAAGAAGCCTCAGAGGAAACAACCCTGCTGCTGGGTTGCTGACTTCTGGCTCTGGAATTATGAGATCCGTTTCTGTCATTTCAGCCCCCGAGTCTGTGGTACTTAGTTATGGTGGCTCCAGAAAACGGATACACCCATCTTCTGCTGAGTCACAGTCCCCAGCGGAAGGGGCTGAGTTTCTTTCCCTTTCAGTGCCTATGTTCCTCACCAGGTGACCTTCCTCTCCTGGTCTACCTTGTCCTGCCCCCTGGTCAAAGACAAAAGTTATCCTTTTTTAGCAAAATTTAGACCTTTCCCTCCTTGCCAGGCCTGAGTCCCTACAACCCTCCTCATAGACCAAGTGCACAGCCAACTTTAGGGGGTGGTTGAAAACCCCTCTGAATTTCTGGAATAACCAGGCCTTTCCAGATTCTGGCCTTGGGCTTTCAGGTCAGATTCACCCCAGACCCGGGAAAACAGCCCTGGCCTCAGAAGCCTACACACAGGCATGGGCCAGGGGATTGTGATTTGAAGCAGGCCCAGAGATGGTAGAAGGAGCTTGGGGAGGAGGTAACATCTGCAAAAGGAAGAAGCAGCAGGATTGGACAGGAAAAGTCTGCAGGTCACAATGCAGATCTGATCCCCATGAGAGGAGAGGGAGGAAGAGAACTGGGCAGATGTGCAGCAGATCTGGCAGGGACCCCCAGACCCCCAGTGGCCACATCAGTGGGGAGCTCGGGGTAAAGAATGGCAGTTAGAAGAAAAGTGGACACCCTCCCTATACACACACACACACACACACACACACACATGCTTGCTTGTTGCTGGAGAGGCGGTGGCCTCTGTGGCAGGTTCCAGCAGTTGTTGGCTGAGGCCCTTCTCATAGCCAGAGAGCAAGTTCCCTTGGGAGATCTAAGCATCCCCAGGACTGCACAACATGGGTGTCATAGTCACCAACTCTGAGCACTCAGGGGCTTGGTCACCTGAAGGTGTATTTCTAGCTCAATCTGACCAGGTGAAGCAGCTTTCCTCAAAGGGTCTCCTTGAAGGGGCTGCTAAGACCCAGGCTGTCCCCATGTAGCCCCTCTGCAGGCATGAGCCCCTCATGCCCCCTCACACATGGGGCACATGCCACAACAGTGAACTCTGCGAGACTTGGGAACACTGGAGAGCCAGGGTATGGTTCAGAGCAGAAGCATTTGGGTGTTGGGGGGCAAAAAAGCTTGTGGGCTAGAGGTCCAGGGCAGGCCTCCCAGGGAAGCCTGGAGGCTTCCTGCTTGGTGGTTAAACCTTCAGAGTTTGTTTTCTTAGCTCTATCCTTGACAGGCTATGTGGCCCTAGGCATAATACCCAATCAGTCTCAGACTTGGTTTTCCTCTCAATAAAAGGGCTTAATGATGGTAGACTAATAATAATGCCTCCGGGCACAGTGTCTGGCACAGAGCCCAGACTCCGATTGTCACCTAGTAAATATAGAGGAGGCGGAGCCACTCACTTCAAGGCATAAGTCAGAGGGAGCCAGGCAGGTCCCCGGGAGTATATGGAAGCCTGACTGACAAATGTCTGGTGTTAGGTCCTTGGCATCCCTGGGTTTGTAGCCAAGAAGAACGCCAGGGCCACCCCAGGAAAGCTGGCCATTGGCGTAGCCCATCCTGAGGCCCCAGCACAACTTTCTTGAGGTCATATTTCCTATAATAAAGGGAGATAGTAATGCATGCCTCAGAGTCACATTATGAATAAAGGAGCCATGTACAGGTCTGAGGCAGTGTCTGGCACATAGGAGGCACTGAGGAAGCAGTGGCCATGGTCATTACTTGGCAGTCTGTTTGGAGGCACCTAATAGCTCTGTGTGGTGTGAGGGGTTGGCAGGGTTTGGGGCTGGGGGTGCAGGGGAGGTAGTTCAGGGAGGGTGGGGGCTCTGGAGGAACATGGGGTGGGGGGCTGGCCACACTCTGCCCCTTCCCCTACATTCTAGACTCACCCCTTCTTCCAAGCCCCCCACTGGGCCTTTCCCTGACCTGAAAACTGCCGTCTACCCCCACCCCACTTCCATCCTGTGCACCTCGTCTTGGTAGCCTAGCACTGCCACCGGGCTCTCAGTAGGGCCCAGGTACACCCAGGGAGCAGAAGGAAGGAGGAAGCTAGAAGGACCAGTATTCCCCTGGCCTGAGGACAGAGCTTGGAGAGGGCTGGACGTGGTTGGCCTATTCATAGCTGGCCCCGGAGCTGGCATGTTGTGATGTGGTTTCTCTTACAGGCATCTCATTCCCCCAAACTGCAGGAGGTGAGGCCCACATGAGGCCCCTGACTTCCCAGCCCCTCTGCCCTAGTGCCCGCCTCTCTGGGCACCCATCAGAGTATCCACAGCCCAGGTACCACTTTCCCCACAGAACTGGGAGCTGACCCTGATTTGTGTAGTCAAAGCTTCCTCCATCCTGGCCACCCCCACTGCCCTCAACTCCAGAATAGAAACTGACAACAAATTCCTACCCAAGACCTGATATGGCAAAAAGGTGACAATGTTCCATCCTGGGGGAAGGAGAGGGCCTGGCACCATACGGGGCACTACATACAGTTGGCACTCTGTAATGGCTCACTGTGCAGGAGTTGGAGACAAAGGGATGGCCCCAGGGTTCTCAGCCAACCTCACACTGGCCAACGTCAGAGGGTGGCAGCTCGTTCCTTAAAACTGCAGTACCCTCTAGGACCCTGGCACAGCCAGCAGCCCCATGTCTCAAGAGAAGGGCCAGGCCAGGGGCTCATCACTGCCAGTGGACATAGGTGACACTAAGGAAGCAAACGGTGGGAGTTGGGGCCCTTAGTCAAAGAAGGCCAGTCTGGGAGCTGCCGGAGGGCTGCAGGCATGTGTTTGGAGGCAAGGATGCCTATCTTCCCGCTGGCATGTGCAGAGGTCAGCGAAGCAGGCGAGGAGTGCTAGGAGAAAAGGGCCCTGCCTAGCTGGGTGGCTTGGCCAGCTCCCTCACCATAGAGGTGCTTTTGGCCAAGCAGAGTCCAGGCCTTGGGCTTTGAAGAGCAGGGCAGTTTTGAAAGGTGAGAGTCCAAGGAGAGGAAAGGAAAGCCAATATTGCTGGAGGAGAGGGGAAAGATAGTGATAGGACTAGGGCCTGCTGGGCAAAAATGATGCTCACGCCCATGACTAAGGCTAGCACTGTCCCCTGAGCAGTGGAAGCTGGAGGATAGAGGCTCCCAGCTCTGAGAGGGTAGGAGTGGGTGTGGCCCTGGGGACCTTGTGGGAGGTTGCTCCTCCATGACTCAGCACCTGCAAAAAAACCAGTCTGGGGTTTCCCGTATTGTTAAAAAGCCCTTTCCCTGGAACCTTTTCCATCCTGCCCAACAACCAACAGCTGCTAGGACAGAGGTTGAGAGGACATCGCCCAAGAAATCAAAGCAGAGTGATTTTTCTTGAGACAGAGTTTCACTCTGCACTGTGGGTAGAGTGCTGTGGTGTCATACCTCACAGCAACCTCAAACTATTAGGTTCAAGTGATTGTTCTGCCTCAGCTTCTATGAGTAGCTGGAACTACAGGCACCTACCACAATGCCCATCTAGTTTTTCTATTTTTGGTAGAGATGGGGTCACTCTCTTTGAACTCCTGAGTTCAAGCAACACACCCACCTCATCCTTCCAGAGTGCTAGGATTACAAACATGAGCCACCGTGCCCAACCAGCAGAGTGATTTTTAGAGGAACAACTGCTTAGGCTCAAGGGGCTGGAAGACCTCAGACACATCCCCCTCTCAGTCTGATTGAGGCCAGGGTGGCCTCCAGGGGAAGGGGAGGCAGGACTTTCCCTGGGACTGGGCCCAGGTGTTTCAGGGCTGGCCTGGTCATGGGTTCCCCAAACATCCTTCCAAAGTCAGTTCTTTGGGTGTTGGCCTGATCACCCCCAGCAGAGGGAAGGGGATGGGGTTCTGGTGAGGGGTGGCTGTGCTCAATTTGAATGTTTTACATGGTGATTTTTGGAAAAGACATTGAGAAACAGAGGGCAAAACACAGGATCTGGCATTTTGCCCAAAGATGCACAGATTGAAAATGCCACGCGGCAGGGCCAGCGCAGATGTGGGGCCCTGCGAGTCTCTGACTTCCTGTAAACCAGTTGAGCAGCTGTGGCCGTTTCCCATCAAATGCGAGGGCAGGGAGCTGCTCCTAGGACATGCTGTAGGCAGGGCCAGGGTAGCCTGCAGGGAGGAGACGGCTGTTTGGGATCCTGGCAGCCATGGAGGGATAGGCACAGTGTCCCACAAAACTCAGAGCACACTGCATCCAGGCTCTTGTTAATGGGGCACTGAAATGAATGGTAGTTTCCCTTTCCAAAGTCCAACAGGTCTGGAAAGCCATGTCCAAGGTCAGCCAGCCAGACCAGATGTCTGGTCCAGCACTCATAACTCATGGCCAAGTGAGAATTTTCTTCCTGGGATTGGCATGGAGTCTTGGGACCCCCTCCAGAGGAGCTGAGGGAGAAGGGAAAGGGTCAGTACCTCCTTTGGCTTAGAGGAAAAGGAAGATGGGAACGTTGTGAACCAAGAGGCCACCCAGATCCTGCGAGGCCAAGGATACCTATAGGACTTTCTGGGAGGCGCTCTGCAGCCCTTGTGTGCTGGGTGGGAAAACACAGGCTTCAGAACCACATGGTAGTCACAGGCTCTCTTCCCTGGCTGAACTCACCATCCAGCTCTCAAAACCAAGGGCTGTTGTTTGGCACCTACAAATCCAACCAGGCATGTTCATGCCTCAATGCCCTTGGCTGGCAGACCCACGGGCACAGGATCCACTCCACTGGAGGGTGTGTCAGCCTCCTCTGAGCCACCAGCTGCCTGGGCTGGGGTGCAGCTCTTCTCACTCCTATTGCCATAGGCATTCCACAGCACAGCTGTCCTCAGCTCTCCCCAGGGTCCCTTGGGGAGCTCTCTAGGGAGGAAAATGTGGGGGATGGGAGGAGAGGGAATGAAGGCCTTGTCTCTTGCTTCCATGTGTTTTGAGCACCAAGTTCTTTATCCCCCTTAAACTCTTGATGTGGTGGGAATAGAAAGGTGCACCCTGAGGCTGGGCGGGCAGGGGCCAGGCCCTAGGAAGCACCAGGTCTAGACAGGCCACACCCTCTTCCACCTGATGCCGCTGCTGGGTCTGGAGCCTGTGCCCTACCAGGAGCAATCCAATCGCTTCTGCTGCAGGCTTCGACCTCCTCTTCACAATCCTAGCTTGGAGCAGGTGGGTTCCTGCGCTTTCACCCTGACCCTGCAGCTATGTTCTAAGCCGATTCATCATTTGTTGCCCTCAAGACCCACCCACCCCCCCCCCACCCAATCCTGCCCTCTCCACCAGTAGAGAAGCTGTGCTATCCCAGCTTCACATAGCCACTCAGAGATGGAAAGTGTCAGGACATGCCTGTGAGGAGGGGCTGCTTGGTCTCAGCCAGAAGTTGGGGGATGAAGACAATTTCCTGCCTGCCATTTCCCTATCAAGACACATGGTTCTGTGGAAGAGCAGGGACCCATGGCATGTGCCCTGAGCCACCACTGTTGAGAGGTCTGATGGAGCTGGCCTCGGTGGAGTAGGCAGCTGACGTCTGTGGGGCTGTCTGAATGTTCTACGAACACCATCTAGTCATTGACCTGTGCCTATAGGGCTCAGGAGAGGAAATGGGATTCTGACCTTAAGCTACAGGAAGCCCAAGTGCTAGAAGTGCTGGGGAACACCTCCTCGATCTTCCGGGTGGACACAGTCCCTGTCCTGAGAGGTCCGTGCACTGAACCTGCAGTACATCACCCCTTTCCCCTCCCCTGCAGGTTACCAGCCCCACAGAGGGCACTCGAAGTGTTGACCAGTTAGTGATGTGTCCAGGGCTGACATGACTGGCAGAGGCAGGAACACACGTCCTGTCTGGATCCTGGTCTTGTACGGACCTGACTCCTTCTCATGGGTGGCACAGACCCAGTAACCTCATTCTCATTTCATAACTGCTCCAAGCTGTGCTGAGCACTTACAAAGAATCCTTCTCTAGATCCAGAAAATGCTACCTCTACCTACTTTGGGGACCACTCAATACCACATGTTGTTTCACCAGGATCCAGCTGGGACAGCGTCAACTCATGTAGGTCCTGCCTAGTCCTGGGGTCTGGGCCTCTGCCATGGCTGACCCACGGCTGGTCCCAATGCTGAAATCCAGCCTGCTTCATAACGGATGTCCACTCTGGTTCAGAAAGGCCACGTGGGCATGAAGAGGTGTAGGTGTGCCTATCACAGAGATACCGGTTCCCTTCCACGTTTGTCCTGGCAGTGGACAGCTTCTCAGGGAGAGGCAGTGGCACACATGGCTGACCTGCAGAAGCCGGGACTCTTAACTTCCCCATCTAAGCCCCAGCTGCAGGAAGCCCTCAGGGCAGGGGACACAAGAAGTGTGGCTGCACAGATATAGCTGCAGTAAAAGATTGTCGGGAGCATCACTGGGGGTTACATGCCCTGAGCCTGGCCTGGCCTGACAAGTGCTCAGGTGTCAGGTGAGGTTTTGCCCCCAGCTGGTGTGTAGGGGGCTGTAGCTTCCCTAAGAGGATGGTTTCTTAATGTCTTGAGCATCACTGGGGGTGATCATCCCAGCAGGTGACACAAAATGGGGAAATCTTGTAAGTGGGCCAGTCTGCCAGCTTATGAAAAAAACAAACAAACAAACAAACAAAAAAAAAACCCCGGTACATTCTCTTTACTTTTTTTCCCCCTTGAGACAGAGACTAGCTAAAGGGCCCTGGCTTCAGCCTAGCTCAACCTCAAACTTCTTAGCTCAAGGTATCCTCTTGCCTCAGCATCCTGAGTAGCTGGGATTACAGGTGCTTGCCACAATGCCCAGCTAATTTTTCTATTTTTAATAGAATCTCATTTAGTAGGCCTCATTTTTGCTCAGGCTGGCCCTCTGACATGGTGGCTTTGTGGAACGAAGACTTCCTTATGTGCTTCTGAGGTGGCCTGGCTGGGCAGCTGTTCTGGTCACCTCCCTAAAGCAACAACCATCACTTCCTGCCACATAGGCTTGCTGTGGACTGTGGCCAAAGCCTGCCTAGTGCAGCGCTGATGAGGCGAACCCCTCAGAGGGCTCAGCCAACTACCAAACCCGACTTTCTTTCCTTCAGGCAAGAGCAACCACCATCTTTTCTTTCAGGAGTCTAGGGCCACTATATGTTCACACTGGGGCTGGTTACACATTTTTGTCCTCTTTTGTTCTACCTAAGATACCCACAATTGTCCCGGCTAGGCCTTTATTTTACTTGGAATAGCTGGATGGCTCGGGCAAGGATCCCACCACACAATCTGCTGCTGGCCTTGCCCTCCCCTATGGCTACTGTTACTTCCTCAGTGGAGTTAGTCCCTGTGTGGGCAACCATGAAGAGAGCTGGCATAGTCTTAAAGGTGTCTCCAATGAAAGAAGAGCTGGCCAAGTTCCCTTTAATCTCTTAGGGATGATTCCTGTCAACAGAAGAGTGACACTAGCTACCTCTAGAACCTTCTACACTGGACGAATTTGGGGACAATGAATCATAGGAACAAGAGCCTGGGTCAGCCTGGAAGCTCACCAGGACCATAGGATCACTCTGACTTGGAGCATCTCTACTTTGAAGAACATACTTCTCTTCAAGAGGATACTGGGGCTTGGTCTGAAGAGCAGCTTCTTCCCAAATTGGGTTGCCCCATACACTTTCTCAAGTAACAGCAGTTGATGGCTGAGCCAGTAAGGACTAAAAGAAACCATAAACTAATAGCAAAACAAACTGCATCTTAAACAGCCTTGCTCATGCCCACCTGTATTCTAAATGCATAATGTCTCTGGTGGAAATGCATCCCAGCTCACTGCCAAGTACAGTGAAATGACATAAGAAATATTATCTGTATTTCTTTGCAAAACTTTATTGCGCATAAAACCGACCATTCCCCTTTATGGGTCAGATATTATCACTTAAAAAAAATTTTTTTTTTAATTCTCCTTCCTGTCCCATGAAAATTGCTTCTCTTCTGAAAGGTTTAAGAATAGTTTATCATTGCTGGTCAAAAGAGGTTTGAGGAGGACTGCTGGGGGCGCAGGCCAGGAGGCATGCTGCCTGCTCTGCTGCTGGCATCCTCAGACTCAGGGCAGGCTGCCTTCTGTGCCCTGTAGGCGTGCTGGATGTGGGTCTCCACTGCACTTAGCCCTGGGTTTGGGCTCAATTGCACCCTCCATGGCAGGAACTCTGGCATTTTATGTGTGTATAGTTTATGCATAATCTAGCTGCTTCCCTATCTTCATGGGAAGACTTAACTCTTAGGAAGAAAACCTGCCTGGAACTGCGTGCATTTCCAGAGTTGGAAAACACTTCATGCAGCAAGTCACCAGAGCACTAACATCAACTGCAAACTACTAGTTACAAAATGGGAGCTTTAAAAAGTAAGTGCTCTCCTAGAACCTGACATCCCAACACCATCAGGAGCTGGGGAACACTGTACAGGCTGGTGGACTCTGGGAGCCTCTCTGCAAAGTCTCCAGTCCCCTGTCTTGTGACTACAGGCAGCAGTACGTGCTTTGGAGGATGCCATGATATTAAGGCTGACCAGGACTGGACAGCAGCAGGAGGCAAAGGTGGCACCTGGTGTTCCTGCTACATTAGGCCACTGAGAGCACATCACTACTGCTGTTTCCCGTATAAGTCACTTTGCCAACTGCTCCCGGGTTCTGGAGTCAGCAGGAGCAACAAGGGATGGAGGCAGAGTGGCCAGGGTTTGACTGGTTATGGTGGCATTTGAGGGGAGAAAGAACGGGGGTCAGGGAAAAGGCCACATGGGCAGTGAGGGTCTTGTCCCAAGTCCAATTTTATTAGAAAATTGGGGTTTGAAGATGAAATCTAGAATACCCTCCTCTCCCTTGTTTTAAGGAAAGAGAATAAAAATGGAGACTTTGCCTCATCTGAAAACAAGAAATGAAATCAGAGCAATGATGGCTGAGACAGGGTCTTTCTCCTTTGCAGTTAGGATGAATTTGACTTGAGGCACAGTGTGGTTCCCCATGGAAACTCCAAGATCAGCACGGACCCTTGGCCTGCTCTACCCTTTGGATGGCCAATGGGGCTGCCTGACCCCTGCTCTCCCACAGGCCTCTCCCCACTGAGAGGCAGCTAGAGTGTCCCTCCCAAGCTGGCTGGCACTGTGGGAATCTTCCCTGCACTATGTGCTATTTTAAAGATAAGAATTCCAATTCCCCTCATTTTTCTCAGTTAGTGGCCTGATGAGCTACACAGCCTAAATGGTGAGAAATGAACAGTTTGGCCTTAGAAGCTAGTTATCACCTCTTACTATACCATGAAGATCCTGGCACAGCGGAGGTGCCCATCACCCTTGGGAAGGGAGGGCGGGAGTCTGTTTGTGAAATACCAGCCTAAATCCCAATACCTGCTGCAGCACCTGTTTCTGTCTGGCTAGTCTTCCACTAGGCAGAGGGAATTCTCATCAGCCACGCTGATTGCACAGTCCCACCCTGTACTGTCTCAGCCAGCCAGGAAGAGGGCTCATCCCCCAAACGTTAGCGTATGTGCCAAGGAAGGCGAAACCTTGGCACCAACACTGAGAAAAAATAGGTTCTGCAGAGTGAGGATTCTGACAGGGACAGGCAAGTGGCAACTCTGCCTTCTGCTTGCCCCAAACAGTGCTGAAATGCACCCTGACAAGCAAGTCACGTATACGGGGAAGTCCAGCGCTGAAGTGAGAGCAGGGCACCGAGTAGGGGGCTGGACACCTAAGGGACAGAAAGCTGTGAACAGGACCCACATTGAGGTCCCGGGCTGCTCTGTGATGCCAACCAGGCCAGTAACACGAGGAAGAAGGCTAATAAATATGGGTGCACGTGACAAACATCTGGTCATTTGGGCAGTACTGGACCAAGCTGTGTGGGATGCAGCAAAGGCCTTGCTGTCATTCCCACCCAGGTGCCAGGTGATCAGTGTGTCTTTAATATAGATATAAAAATGAAGTTGCTTCAAGTATTAAAAAAATAAGTTAATTGACAAAAAGGGTCTGAAGCAGCTGAGCGTCTTGCCAGGTCGTCAGCTTCCTTTCAGTGTGCAAACACAGGAAAAATGCCAAGGAAAAAGGCCATTCCCTTTCCTGACATACAGCGCTGGCCTATGACAACGCCTGTCTGTAACTGGGGGCTTGAAATGCAGGGCCTCACCCGGTCCCCCAAAGTCAGTATTTTCCAGTGTCAAAATGGTTGTGAACTAAAAGCAAAATGCAGCAACTGCAGGCCTCAGGCCAAGGTCAGACAGGCCTGGGGTGTTTGGCCACATGGGGTCCAGTGTGTGGGTTGGGGCGGAGAGCAGACCCTTTCTACCAACTCCTCACTTGCATAATAAGTTCTGGAGCCTACCCACTCCTAGGCGTCCCGTGCGATGCTGGGTGGACACTGCCCTGAATGGCCACCACCCCTTCTCCTGGGTCTCGATTCACATCTTGCTTTTGTGTGGTGCACTTTTCATTTCTTTGGTGGTGCTTCAGGGAGCATGAAGAAGACAGCTGCCCCCCTTCTCCGTGGAGGTGTGCTCTATGGTGGCTGTGGTTCTGATAGACAGGGGACAGCTTCCTTTTCTTACCAAATGTGGAAGGAGGAGGCACCAGCCAGTGGTCCCTGGGAGTATGTGGGGTCCTTCACATTCTGTCATCTGTGCCAGCCTCCTTTCTCCTGAGTGGAAGTCCAGGTGGGCTCCTTCAGACGGATGATCCTTATCACCTGGGGTTCCCCGCAGCACACGAGACTTGACCCCACTTTTCTAGAGGCACATGGGTATCTGAGTGTGAACTCCACGGAGGTGCCAGGGCTTGTCAGGTCTCGGATCCTGTGGTTTGGAGACCACAGCCAGGTCAGGTGGATGTCAACAGACCAAAGGTACCAACAGTAAGTATGGGTGAGAGCTCAGGACCAGTTCAGGCTGAAGCCCTTGGACAGCATGGCGGCCTCTAGATCTTTGTCCTCCTCTTTCTCTCGGAGCCGCTGCTCCTCCAGCAGGGCCACTAGGGAGTCTCTCTGTTCCACCACCTCCAGCATCTCGTTGAGGATCTTCTTCTCCTCTGACAACTCCTCCTCAGTCTTCAGATGATCTGGGGAGTAACCGCAGACATCAGGTGTGAGGGCCCCGGAGGCAGCAGCCACATGGACATCCAGTGCACCTCACCCCCTCCCACTCACCTTCTACTGCCATCCGCTCCCGGAGCTCCTGCTGCAGGCGGCTCTGCCGGTCTTCTAGCTCCAGCTCCCGGGCACTGAAGTTGCGGGGTAGGGAGGGAGACAAGCAACAGTGACTTGGGGACCACCCCCCTCACCCTACCAAATTAGGGTCAGTGTGTCTGCTGTGACAGACATGGGGCTGACATCCCCCCGGGGCTGGGAGCCTTGGCGTAAGGCCACTCACAAGATCATCAGCTCTGACTCGTAGCGCACCATGGCGTTCTTTTCTTGCACCAGCCTGAACCACTCCTGCATCAGCTTGGGGTCATCCTTCTTGCCCATGCCTGCCAAGAAAGAGCACGTGTCGGCTGCAGGGAATTTCTCATTAGGTGTATCCCGGCCCTGCAGGAGTCATCACACTGGGGCAAATGTGCAAAGAGAGCCGAGCAAGATGCTGCCGGAACACTCCCAAGCCAGGCCCAAAGTTTGCCTATATCCACAGGGGGGGCAGACAATGACAGGCCCCAGCACACACTCCCCGGGTCTGGCACAGCCTATGCTCCCTTCCATCTGTCCTTCCCTGGCCCTGCCTCACCAGTCGGTGGCCTCGGCCAATGGAGACTCTTCCCTCCTGGGGGCTTATTTTTGCCTCTCCTGCTCAATGGTTCTCCTTTATTGTATCTAAAATTGCTTTGCCCTCTTTTTTCCCCTTCAGTAAATATTTATCTGGATCTTGCTGTGGACTAGCTCTTTTTGTGGAAATCAGTCTAATAAAAGCAGCAAATGTGAATATATAAACTACATTTTGCCCTTATTTTAAGTTAAACTAATTTAATCCACTTCTTTCTTGGGCTGCTGCCCCTCTCTGGGGCCACTGCTGTATTACTTCTTTATATCCTGATACAAAGATACTTCTGCTTAGCTTGTAGCTTATTAAGCTTTCTTGCACTTTCCCACTCAGTCCTCATGGTCTACACCAAGCGTCCTCAAACTGTCGCCCGTGGGCCACATGAAACAGTGTGAATTGTATTTGTTCCCGTTTTGTGTTTTACTTCAAAATAAGATATGTGCAGTGTGCATAGGAATTTGTTCATAGTTTTCTTTTTTAAACTATAGTCTGGCCCTCCAATGGTCTGAGGGACAGTGAATTGGCCCCCTGTTTAAAAAGTTTGAGGACGCCTGGTCTACACAGTACATCCCAGGATGACTACCAGGTTTCCCACTGAGGGCAGAGAAACACCAGCAGACGCTAAAGACTAACGCAGGTGGTTATGCTTTGCTCTGATACAATCCAGTAGCAGTTTCTGGGGCTGGTACCTGCCTGATAGCTCAGACTACCCCAAACCAACACATAACTGATATCTAAATCACCATCAGCAGTGGCCTGACCCACTGGGCTTAACTATAGCAGGAGGGTGGAAGGAAGAACCAAGTGATCAAACCACCCAAGAAGGAACAAAATCCCTTTCCCTGGAGCACAAAGAAGCTCATGGCAAAAGTGTGGTCCTACCTCAAAGACAGACTATGCCAGTGGCTCTCCAATATTTTGGATTACAAACTACTTTGAGAATCTCTGAAAGCAAGGCACTTTCTTCCTAGAGAAGTGCTTATGAGTACACACCAACAATTTTATACAGAGTCCCAAGCTGTTTACAGGCTTCCCAAAGTCCCTCCACAGCCCTCAGGTTAAGAGGCACTGGACTGGGAACCTGTCAAAGTCTCTCCTACTTTCTGAGTCACTTGGGGGATGTTGCAGCCCAGTTAAGACAAGCCTAGGAGTATAGGAAGTGTATCCTCAGGAGGACTGTTCTCATGATCAAGCTCCCTCCTCACTGCAGACACATCTTTCTGTGGTATTGTCTACCTGACACACGTGAGGCCTAAGCCAGTTAGTCTGTACCTGGTGGTCGCACTCTGGGAAGACAGAAAGGCACAGTGCTCACACAAGCAGGGTTAGTGCCTGTGCTGTGTCCCAGTGCACACACAGTTTTGCTCCCAGCGTATGCCCTGCCTGAGCCCTGCTCTAAAGGATGGGAGCCCTTGCCTGTCTGGCCTGCTGCTATAGCGTGCGTGTTTGCATGTCAGAGGCCAGAGCTCTCCTCACCCAGCCCAATAGACTTGGTTCTTGGCTTTCAAACCAGCCCGCAGCTCAGTTCCATGCATTCCTTCTGGAGCCTCTCTGCACAGTGTGCCCACATGGCCATGGAAGATGGAGCCCCAGGCATGCAAGCTGTCCAGTGTGGCATGCCACAACCACACTGGGATGGCGCTCCCTCCTGCTCACCTCCCCACATGAAGAGACAACAAATTCCACTAGGAGACGAGTGAGTAGTGCTCTCAAGCCATGGGAGAGCTCGCACACAGCTGATGAGCAGGGCTGTGGTGAGCAGGTGAGAGTTGGGTGTGAGCCGTGGAGGGCAGGTAAGAGGTTAGCAGGGTTAGTCATGGCCACACCCCCACATGCCTTTTCAACAACAATCTTATTACCACAACAGACTTCAAACCACACAAACTTAAAACACACACACACACACACACACACACACACACACAGTCTCGGCAAGACACAAGGTAGAGAAGTTTGCTTTTAATGGTTGTTTTGGAAAAGAACCCCAGGGCACTTGTGTAGACCAGTCTTTGTAAGGACAGTATTCCTTGACTCTGCTGATACAAATAGCTGTCACACAGGTGGGGGGCTCCTCACCTGTGTTCCTGGCCCCTCTATCTGATGGGTTTGAGCCTTAAGGCCCCAAACACGAATGGCTGGGTAAATTGTAGAAGTCTATTGGAGCCTTGAGAAGCCCGTACCTGGAGGTGCACTGGCTACGCTCTGTGCCCCGGTCCTCCCCTTGGACAGTCAAAGGGATACTGTGCCTTGTAAGAAACTGCCACATACTTATGTTTTGTCACAGGGCTATCAGGGGCAGAGATAAAGAGAAAGAGAGTTGGGTTTTGGCTCCCTGTTTGACTAATGTTGCTACGGCCCCTCTGAGGCAGTGGGGATGAGGGTGGTGAAGTTACATTACCTTCCTGGACACAGCAAGGGCAGAAGGAGAGAGGTCTACGCCGTGGAGTCCCGCCACTGGGCTCAACTTCAAAAAGGACCAAACAAAGGAGAGGAGAAGGAAACAGAGAAAGACAAAAAAGGAAGAGGAAAAAGAGGAGGAGGAATTTGGAAGTGGAGAGGGACAGGGAGAAGGTGAAATAAAAAACAAGCAGAGGACAAAAAGCATAAAAAGTGAGAAAGGAACAACAGGAGGAAAAGAAAAAAATACAAGAAATGGAGAAGCAGAAACAAGGGAAACAAAGTCTACAAATGAATTAAGTCCTTTTTTCAGCACAGAAACTGAACAAGAGCAGACCGAGGTGCCAGGCAGCAGCCACTGGCAGGCGCGGGCTCACAGAAGGGGCGTGGGTTTCTGCAGAAGACGCACATGCTCCCCGATCATTCCCAGGCCCAGTGTGCCACGCCTGCTTCCTCCTTTCCTTGGGGGTGGGGAGAATGGCATCCAGGTATTGCCATAAAGTGGCTTTTTGGTTTTGAGTCTTAAGCTCTTTTCTCAAAGATTCCAGAAGCCCCTGGAGAGGAGTGCCTGTCTCTGTGGGACAGACTGTATTATCTAAGTGGCTAATACTGCTCTAGGTTTGTGGGTGACAACCTGGGGTCACTATCCAGACGTTTGAGGAGCATTCTAAGATGTGACCATAGGCATAAGTGCTTGTGGGAGAACCAGGCTTGGTAAATCTAAGGGGAAAGCAGGTGTCATGTGCCATCAGGCTGCCCTACAGTAGAAAGGGACTCTGAGCCTGTGCAGGCAGCACCTGACCCTGCAATGGGGTTTTGGAGCCCTGACATCTTTGATGCTTCCAATTCTGAGTCAGGACAATTTGGGGGAAACGTACACAGAGGAAATTTCCACTGGTCCCTGTCACTATCCCACAACCCTCATGTGCAGGCAGAACCAAGCCCATCTTCTCTCAACTCTGCCATTTCTGGGGGGTTTGGTGGGTTCCAATGCCACTACTGGGGAGGTTGTCACGCTTTGGACTGTGAGACCAAAAGGGGGTGAGCTGACAGGACATGCCAAAAACTTACAGGGACAATGCTGGTGAGAGTGGTGGACGGGGAACTGAGAGAGACAGTGTGCAGAGACATCTCTAGGGGGTCTGATGGCTACTCAAGGACGACGGAGAGAAGGTAGCAAGGGACCATCACAGAACTACAGGAGCACACACAGGGGAGACACAGGGCCTCGGGCCTATCTGGGGGTCAGTGTGTGGTCTATGAGAATAGGGCTTGAGAAATATCTTGCTTTAGTCAACAGAAAGGCCAAATAGACAAACCGTTGCTTCGGAGGCCATCCTACTTACTGTGCAGCTGAATGAATGTAGGTACACATTTTTTGTCTTTTTGTAAAGCCCCCAGGGTTCTGCATAGTGCTCTGTGCACAGTGAATCGGATACACTTCCAAACTGAAGCCAGAGACAGTGTGTGTGTGTGTGTACACATGCGATGCTAATTACATCCAGTGTTCTAAATAGACCAGCTGATGTGTGGGGATGAGGGAGAACGTTTTCTTTCCTAAAAAGTATGCTCTTCTTAAAAGCTGATCTACAGTCAACCTTCTTGGTTTCAAATTGTAGCATCTGGAGAGTACGTGGATAGCCCCCATCAAATACCATGTCAGTGAATAAATACCCTGTTGCTTCCTGGGACTGACGTTACGTTTGAAGAGGCTGCGGTGTGTAGGACAACCGCATCCACACTCATTAGCAAGGAGCAGTGCCAGGATACACAACCAGCAACATCCAGAACAAAGAAGCAGGTGCCTGCACGTGTACCGTAAAGAATATGGGCCGGGAGTAGTGGCTCATGCCTGTAATCCTAGCTCTCTGGGAGCCTGAGGCGGGGAATGCCTGAGCTCAGGAGTTCAAGACCAGCCTGAGCCAGAGCAAGATCTGGTCTCTAAAAACAGCCAGGCATTGTGGCAGGCGCCTATATTCCCAGCTATTTGGGAGGCTGAGGCAAGGGAATTCACTTAAGCCCAAGAGTTTGAGGTTGCTGTGAGCTGTGATGCCACAGTACTCTACCAACGGTGACAAAGTGGAAAAAAATGTTTCTTCTTTCTGGACATCATAAAATATAGCTTGTAGGTCCCTTTATGTAGACCCTTTCCAATACAAAGGACAATAAGAGATAACAGAATATTAAGAACAGAAATCAGGAAATGAAATGAGAAAAAGGGGACATCAGGTGAAGCAACTGTTTAGAGAACCAACAGGTAGAAGGCAGAATGTGGAGGGCCAGTGGGCACCCCTGGGAAGGGGCAGGTGAGCCAACAGAGTGCGTGGCCACTGCTTTCTTCTTTAGACTTTACTGTAGGCTCCAAGATTTACATAATGAATGTATTATTACTTTTATAATCAGAAAAATATAGCCAATGAACATAATTTTCAAAAGAAGAAATGGGAGGGAAAACCCAATCAAACAAGGAAAGTTCTACCCCCAGACTACCCTCTGCCACAAGCATGTGGGGCCCAGGGGTGCTGCTTGCTCTGGATGGTGCTTTCTTTGCCTTTTATGGTGATGTGAGAAACAGATGATTTGGTTCACTGGTTCTAAGGTCAAAGATATCGGGAAGCTTATGACCAATAGAAGTTTTTTTTGGCTTTTTTAAATTTCAGGGTAAAGGCTCCCACTTCTCAAGCCACTCCTGCATCCTCTGGACACCGGCCATCACTTCCTGGCTTCCTTCCACAGGGCTCAGACCAGGTTGGAAGCTTTCACCAGCAGGTCCTCATGTTCCTCCTAGTCCTCTCTGCTGCCTGCCTTTGACACTGCAAGCTTACCAGGCCCATTTCCACTTGGCAATAAGGTAGAACTTGCCCTCTGAAGCATAACTGCCTTTTGAAGTGTGACCCCCCCCTCCCCCAATAGGTGGCTCTTTAGTACACAAACTTGCTTGACACCTGGGGCAGGCAAAACATTCACTGGATCTCAAAAAGCGGAATTCCACCAGATAGTGAGGCCTGCTTCATCACTTTCCAGTTGATGCATGAAGTCAGCATGCACAGGGCTCTCTAGTTTCAAAGCACACTCCCTCAAGCTGCTCCATCTGATCCTGACATTGGCTTCCTGGACTTAGATCTCTATTTTCAATGAGGGGTCTGAGGCTCAAAGGAGTTAAACTTAGCAGAGCCTGGACTAGAACTGAAATCTTCCTTTCCTACTCTGTACTAAGAGCCTGCCCTCTTTAAAGGGCTAATAGAGGCTCTAAGCAAACCTAACAAGTGGTGGCTACTTGAAGCAGCTCAAAAAAGAACCCCCACCCCAAAGATGGGAGGGGTACCATCCCTCCCTGCCTTGTCTCTGAAGAGGCTCAGACAGAATTAGAAACCTGGCCAGGGAGGTCCTGAAGGCAGGACCTAAATCCAGGTCTCGCCTCCCTCAGTTGGGTACTCCCACAGGACCACCTGGCTCTGACCAGTCTGGAGTAGAACAGCTGACAGGCTGGGAGAAAGAATGGACCAGCCTGTGACAAGTCCCCCCTCTCAGGACTTGTTCCTTCTATATTTCTACCCCACACACTGCTTCCTCATAAAGGCCTTGCACAAGGTCCTCTCCTCTCCTTCCACCCTGTCTGAAAACTGAATGAAACATTCGTATAGTCAGAAAAAACAGACAAGCAAACATACAAACCCTCAAGATACCCAGCTTGGATATTCATCTGAAATGTAGACAAAATCTACTACAGTCCTTTCAGTATTCAAAATCCCAAGATCCCTAGCCCTGAGCTCCACGGATAGAGAAGGGTCTGTGCCTTTCTCACAAGGAGAAGCAAGGATATGATTACAAAAACCAGAGGGGCCAGGTCAAAGGCCCAGCTCCAGCCACAGCCTGATGACCACCAGGGACAGTGTAGGCTGGGATGTGAGTCAGCCCTGCATTTCCAATTCCATCACTCAATCCTGGTGGGTTATATTTTGCCCACTGGATTCTACATCAGTGTTACTATCAAAAACAATTAGAAGGGCAGAACCTGTGGCTCAAAGGAGTAGGGTACCGGCCCCATATGCCAGAGGTGGCGGGTTCAACCCCAGCCCTGACCAAAAGATGCAAAAAAAAAAAAAAAAAAAAAATTAGAAATACGTTATAAAAATCATGGGCTTATTTTAAGGGCAATGTAAGAGGCTAATGATCTATACAAGGAATGTCCACTGAACCCTTCTGATGCACCAGGCACTGAGCTAGCCATGCAGCAGCCCCACTGTTTTTAAGAGCCAAAGCAGGAAAAATCTCTCATTGGAAGCAAAGGTGAGGGCAGTCAGGGAAAGCAAGTGGTTGGACCAGTATCAAAGATTCCTACACCAAAATAAGGGATGGCCAGGGAGCTGGCCTGGAGCTGTGCTCTAGTCCTAGGATCTGCCTCACCCAACAGGCTCCCAGCTCCCCTTGCTAGATGAAAGCACCATCACCACAGGCTTAGAGCTGGAGCAGTCTCTACAGCCAGTGCCTAGCAGATCTGTAGGGGGGATGATCGGGTAAGGACACAACTAGAGCCCAGAAATCCCAGCCTGGAATGTTGCATTTCCCCAGGAAAGTGGTTAGGTCCTGGAGTATCCCCAGTCTAGTGTTGTGCCTAGAGACATGATGGAGGGAAAATAGCTGTTTATGAGCTGAGCCACCATTTATAACTGCATTTCCACATGAAAACACAGAATTCCAAGTCATCAGCTTCAGGACACTATAGAATATCACCCTTTCAAAAGCTGGAAATTGGCGCCACATGTCTTCCTTTATTTATTTATTTATTTATTTAAATTTTTTTTTTTTTTTTTTTTTTTTTTTTTTTTTGTGTTCACTTTTAATGAACTGCAGTATGATTGGTGCAAAAAC
>CAUYPK010090064.1:0-11019 GCA_963574355.1 Loris lydekkerianus
TGGGAAAATGCCAGGAAGGCTATGTTAGCTATTGTGATGAAAATGTGTCAAATGGTCTGTGAAGCTAGTGTATGATGCCCCATAATCATATCAATGTATGCAGCTATGATTTAATAAATTAAAAAAAAAAATGTGCACATGAACTTTCACAGGGACATCTTCCAAATGACCACAGGTGCAAACAATCTGAATGCCCATCTACATTTGAATGGACAAGTGAAATGTGGCAAACTGACTAGACAGACTTCTTTCAAGGAAAAATAATATATGAGGAAGTTCAGAAGGAAAAATTTTTTTTTTCTATTATGAACCCAGAACTTGAGTGACCTGATGAAGAGAAGGTAGCCTATATAAACACAGGAGTGATGTTAACTTTTCAAATAATACTGAAATTACCTCCTTAAGAACTTCAAATGACTTTTTCAAGAAAAACCAATAAAAAGCATCTTTTGTTAATAAATCTAAATTACAAATTACAAAAAAAAATATCAGAAGGTGAACACAAGACTTTCTTTTCCCCCAGAAGAGCATATTTGAGCCTCCTTAGAAAATAAACAAATACATTGAGAATACTTGATTCAATAAAATAAGAACAAATCTAATTCAAATTGAATTTGCTGGAAGGAGTCATTCTTCTTGTCCTAATATAAATGTTTTTCTCATCTGATCATTATAAATATAGACATTTAAGATATTGATCCTAAGCTTTGGATATCTCTCAGAAATATTATAAATAAATCATTTAAAAATAAATTCTTCCTTTGAAGAATTAATCATTAATTCTTTTACAAATCTGGATGAGAAAAATATACTTTATTTTAGAACAAGCTATGGGAAAAGAACATAATTAGAAAGTGAGAGAGAAGATATAGAAGAGGATGATAAATAAAAAATAATCATCCAATCCCAGAAATTAAATATAATCTTGTAAGCATCTATAAATTAGCTATTCCATTACAACAAAGGATACCTTAAAAGGGTTAATTTACCTAGCATGGATAAGGAAGCTACTCAGAAAATACTTTATTCACTAATGTTAGAATCAACAAAGCAAAGAGACAACCTTCAGAATGAGAAAAGATATTTGCATGCTATTAATCCTACAAAAGGCCAATAACCAGAAGCTACAGAGGACTCAAGTAAAAAACATGAAAAGAGCAAACAACCCCATTACTAGGCAAGACATGAACAGAACAGACGAATGGCCAAAAAACACATGAAAAAATGCTCATCAACCCTAATCATCAAAGAGGAAATTAAAACCACTCTGAGATATCACTTAACCCCATACACTTGGGAACTTACCACTTACCCTGGTAAGTGAACTTACCTTGGGAGTTCCCAAGGTGAGAATGGCCCTCACCACAAGATCTCCACACCCATGTTGGCTTGGGGGTAGAAAGAAGGAAATACTCATGCACTGTTGGGGGGACTGCAAACTAGTACAGCCCCCCATGGAAAGAAGTATAGAGATCCCTCAAAGAACTAAAAAAGTAGACCTTCTGTTTGATCCTGCAAGTCCATTACTAGGTATCTACCTAAAAGGAAAAAAAAGTCATTTCACCTTAAGGACATCTGCACTAGAATGTTTATAGCAGCTCACAATCACAAGTGCCCATCAACCCATGTGCCCATCAACCCATAAGTAAATTAATAAACTGTGGTGTATGTATACCATGAGATATAATTCAGGCATGAAAAAGATGAAGGTGTTGTATCTTTTGTAGCAACCCAGAGAACATTCTCCTAAGAGAAGCATCACAAGAATGAAAAAACAGGTGGTGCCTGTGGCTCAAAAGAGTAGGGCGCCAGCCCCATATGCTGGAGGTGGTGGGTTCAAACCCAGCCCTGGCCAAAAACTGCAAATAAATAAATAAATAAATAAATAAAAAAGAATGGAAAAACAAGCATCATGCATACTCAATACTAAATTGAAATTAGTAGATTAACAACTACAGGCCCACATGAGAGAAAACTCAACTACATTCACGTAAGGGAGAGGGGAGGAAGGGGCTTGGTAAGTGGTAAGTTCCCAAGTGTATGACGCACTTCCTGGACAAAGGACACAACTACAACTTAACTTTACCTTACAAAAGCCAACAATGTAACCTAATCATATGTGCCCTCATATTAATCTGAAATTAAAAAAAAAAAAATATATATATATATAGATATATAGATACTGAAATTTTATTATAAAGTGCCAATTTAAAAATCTGGGGGCAAATTCAAATCCTCAAGTTATTTGTCAGGATTTAATTCAGTTATCTGGTATATAATTTTGCCACACATAGAACAGCCTGTTTCCTGCACCACTCCCCTGAATGAGACTTGTTAAAATCCCCATAATATCACTGAAGGTCATTGTCAAGTATCAGAGATTTAAACTTATTTTAGATTTGCCAGCACAGATACCTAAGGAATACTAACCAACTCAGGCCTTCAACAACAATTATCCTTATTAAATAAAATCTGTATCAGCTGAATCTTCAGCACAAAAGAAATTAGAACTACTGTGGCAAATCTGCAGTATAAATCCATGGCAGTAACTGATTTTCACAAGAGAATATTAATCAAGAAAAGTTTTAACTTTATCAACTCCACTAATGAAAAGACATTTTCTGTTACATATCACACAAAGCCTGATGGGGTGAAGGAGTGCAAGCCTTAAGCCTCTAGATTTTAGCTGATGTATTACTTCTCCAAATTCACAATGCTTTTGAAGTGCCTCAGATCTTAAATCAAGGAACCTGCACTACAAAGAGGATAGCTGTGGTGAAATTAACTTTTTCCTAGCTTTGTGTATGCTATGCTATTATTTTTCTTGTCTTAGCACTTTAACGTGAAACATGTATAATACTGACAGAGACAGTCATTTTATATAAAAGACCAGAATAGCTAATTTAGTGAGCAAATAAATGGTGGCACAAATCCTCCTGTTCCTTTAACCCATCATCAGGCATTTTAATCAAGCTAGTCTGTTCCCAAAAGAGAATCTCATTGCAGTTGCAATTATTTCCTTTAATGTCAATGCCCCAAAGACAGCAGAACAAGCATATTGCCAAAATTTAGTTTTAAAATGGATAGAATTTCTAGACGACACATCCTTCTCTCTGATTCTGCTACCATTTCATGTTTCTCTTAATCTTCATAAGCATCAGGTTCTTCATCGATGAAATGAAAAGCCTGAAACTGCCCACTTCTTGTGTTTGGTGCGTTTCTTACATGAGACAGTATATATCAATCAGTCAGCATGCAATTCCGGACCTATATAGCAAGTGCAAAATACACATTGTTTTTCATTATTGTTATTTTCTTGCACAGAGTTGTTGAGAGAACAATGATGATTTTTCAATTTTCCATTATCATCACAGTTTCCACTTACATATTTTAAAAAATAACCTTGTCAGCCAGAAGAGGAAATGCGTTATATCATTATGTGTCTACCACAGTACATTTTGTCGGTGCTAAAGTTCACAGAAGGTTAAATTCAACAAGTGTTCATGTGCTTGTGATTGTTCCTAATGCCTGAGATGGTAGAACAGGTGCAATATTAAGGTTTGCTTCCCTATGCCAGGGCAAATTTTTCTTATTGCATCCTTATCGTCTCTGTCACTCACAACTGCTGGCTCAGAGAGGATTTGGCAGGTGGTTGATAAATGGAAGTTCTGGCTTCTTGGATCTCTGGAAAGGCTCCAAAAGTGATATCAGATTGATACAGTAATGCAGTAAATGGAGGAAGATGCCAGGGTGGTCAATGACAGGAGTCAAAAAGAAGCTAGAAACAGGGCAGAGAGGGAAGCCCATGATACAAGTGATGGACACATATTTAACAATCACTTACTATGTGCCATCTGGACAGAGTAATATCTAGTACGGGTGATAAGAGATCAAAAATCAGCAAATTGCAACCCGTATCCTTAAGAAGCTGACTGGCATGTAAAAATAAGTGCGTGTATTTATAACTAAGAACACAGTATTAAAATACACTGTGTAGGCCCTCCCAGAGTTTTTTTCAAATGTACAGAGAGAAATGGACTAGACAAAGGAGCAAATCACATTTCCTGGGAGAGTGAAAAATGGATTTATTTGAGCAAAGGACTAAAAGTTAGATATTTCTTTGTTAAGTAGACAAAGAAGGTAAGAATATACTTTTGAGAGGATCAAGAATGAGCTTGGTTCATCTGGACATGTGTATGTAGGAGTGAATGAAAATCGAGTTAGGAAGCCAACTTGGAGCCCAGCATTTTGAAACCTTCAATCTCATGCTAATGTATCAGGCCTTCATTCAGCAACAAGGGGTAACTTCCAGAGATGTTTTGCAATGAAGTGACAGGGTTGCATACTTGCTTTAGAAAGATTACTCATGCAGGTATAAGGAGGAATAAAAAGCATTTGAGGCAGGAGACCATCTACAATCTGACCATGATGGTCCAAGGAAAAAATGTGTGTCTGATCTGAGAAAGGGGCCATACTTACATGAAAGGAGATAAAAAGAAAAATAAATGGGTTTAGTGGGGATCCAGAGTCAGTCCCAGACTAATATAGATAGCAAAACAAGATTAACCAATTAGACAGTAACATTTGAATGAGACTGAGGCATTTCCAAAAGCAGAGTATCTTACCTTTTACAAAGTAGCTTAAAAGTGCATAGTGCCCACTCCCTTTATTTTTGATTCATTCTTTCTTAAGTGCTAGCTACACACTCTTAGGTAATTCTGACATAGGGCTTTTTTGTTTGTTTGATTATTTTTGTTTTTGTTTTATTTATTTATTTATTTTGGCAAACATTACTTATTTCCCATCATATGTCAAATACTATAAAAGAGTTTTATAAATATTAGTGACTGGGCCACAGGGTGCCAGACATTTGGTCAAATATTATTACAGCTGCGTCTATAAAATGGTTTTTGGACAAGATTAACATATGAATCAGTAGACTGAATAAAGCTAACTGCCCTCTCTAATGTGGATGGCCTATTAAAGTTCTGAAATACTAAATAACTACAAAACTTTTCTGATCTCACTGGTGGACCTGGGACAACAGTCTCAACCGCGTTCTCTTGTCCTCAGATGGATCTATACCATTGGCTCCTCTGTGTTTCCAGCATTGTGCACTGCAAATCTTGGGACTTCTCAAACTCCATAATCAACTGAGCCATTTTCTTATAATGGATCTCTCTTAGTTCTATTTCTCTGGAGAACTGTGACTAATACAATGTATTTTGTAAAAAGCTTTAAACACCATCACCCTGATTTTGAGATAAAGAAGGTAAAATATGGAATTAAAGAACATATCCAAAAACACATGAGGGAGAGCCCAGATTCAAACACAGGCACTCAGCCAGGGTCTCTGCTCATAACTACTACGTACAGTGCCTCAGGGATATACATTCAACAGGGGGAAAGGGAGAAGCATTAGTTGTTGAAGATGCAATTGCATAAATTGCATTAAAGCAGTGACAAGCTTCACAAAAGGAATCTCTAGGTGACATAAGACCATATAGGCATGTGGGACCCTGCCTATTCTGGGAGTTGGGAAATGCTTCTGTAGAAATTCTTGTTTTAGAAAGAAGTAATGTGCTCATAGCACAATGTATCTGAAGGCCTCAGAAAGAAAGGCCCAGGTGGTTAATGTTAGGCAAGAAGGGAGAGGGGTGTAAAGGGATTCAGAGAAGTAGCCCAAAGGCAGGTGATATGGAGTCTTGACTTCTCTCTAATATCAATGTGAAGTAATTAAGGGGAATTAAGAGAGGCAGGGATTATAACAGACTATTTGCATTTGAAAAGGCTTTCAACTCCAGAGAGACCTGGATCAAAGTGGGGTAAGTAGGGATAGAGAAGAACTCCTTAGCAGGAGGCCATAGTTGTAGTCTAAGTGAGAGATCACACAGCAAACTTCCACCCACAAGTGCTCTTCAACGTCCAGTGATAATGTACAGTCAGGCTTGAAGATATGTTTGTACGATTGTTTTTATGTTTGTTTTTTTGGGGGGGCAAACTCAGCACAGCCCAGTGATTTTATAATATACAATAAAAAACAAAAGGCATAAAAATAATTACATGCTTAGATATCTGTCAAACTTCCATAAACATTTCTAAATGCTTATCCTGTATTTTGATAGGTATTGCCTCCAAACAACAACAAACAATAATGACAGTTTATAGGCTGGCATTACCCCATGGATCACTCAGTCATAGACTGGAATGGTAGTAGTAGAAATTAAGAAAATGGGATGGACTGAGAATTATTTACATAATAAAATGGACAATATTTGATAAAGTATTAGATTGGAAGGTTTGTACTAAGACAGAGGGAATTGGAAAAAGTGACAATTAGATGTTTGGCATGAGTTATTGAATAAATTAAGGAGTTCTTTACTGAAAACAGAGTTATTAGAGGGAATGTATGTTTGGGCAGGTGTAGAGGTACAGAGAAAAGATAATTTGCCAGGTTAGGTGACTCAATTTGGCAATGACTTTGAAGATTTTGAATGGACAGTAGAATATGTGAGTTTGGAGCTCAAAATATTGATATTAACAAAAAAATCAATAGTAATAAGAAAAATTAATAAACATTTATAAGCAACACATTACCAAATAAATAATAATACCTCTGTGTGTCTCATAGTTTCTAATACAGTTAGACATTTAATTCTCATCATACCTTATGCTATGTGTACTATTTTTATCCCAATTTACAGATGAGAAAACTAAGGGACAGAAAAGTTGAATAATTTAGTCACAGTAACATAGCTGAAAAGTAGATGTTTTGAAATATGAGCCACTCTGAACCCCACATATTATTTTCTTCCATAAAAATAAATTTAATAAAAAGTATAAATTTAATTTATAAGACTGTATCTTTAAAGAGCTCTGTCTTAGCTTCTGGGCACATTGCATGAAGTATAACACTTTGTTGTTGTTGGGTTTTGCAGGACCAAGAAGCCAGAGACATAACATTAACCTCTTCTTCTTGTCATGAAACAGAGGGTTATCTACTATAAATATGAAATTTTGAAAAAAAAAAAAACAGAAATAATAGCACTCTCTTTCAATTACTTAGCATTATTTTCAGTCTTAAGTTCTGTCTTATAAACGTACAATTGTTGAAGTATATCCCATGGCCTGACAAGAAGAACATATATTCCTTAGATTTGGGATAGTGTGTTCTGTATATGTCTATTAAGCCCAACTGTTATAGGGTCACATTTAAGTCTCTTGTATCCTTGTTTAGTTTCTGTGTAGAGGACATGTTCAGTTCTTTCAGAGGGGGTTAAAGTCCTAAGCTATTATAGTGTCATAGAATATCATATTTCTCAGACCAATTCAGGTCTGTTTTATAAATCTGGGAGCATTTAGGTTGGTTCATAAATATTTAGAATTGAAATGGCCTCTTTCATGTATAGTTTCCTTGACTGGTATGAAGTGACCAATATACAATTGTTGAAAAAAGGGCTATCAGATTAGACAGCATTGTAATTTTATTATATACAACATTATATGGCTCTTATTTAATAGGTAGGGAGGAGAATTTATAGCAATTATCAATAGATACTTGGGGAGCAGGTTAGGATGTGGGCTGTCAAAATCAATGTTTAAAAATAGTAGATGTGGCTGGCCCAGGGAAGGGCAGACTTACAAAGCCTCGTTAGGCTAGGGGTCTGAATTAAAGTGCACAGATAGGGGAATTTGACTTCAGGCCTAGACCAGCATGGATGTGAGTCCAGAAGATCATCCCAAAATCAGTCTAAGGAAACAAGAGGCCAGAGGGATGCACTATTACCTGAAGCTGAGAAGGAGATATAATATGTCAATACAGCCAAAAACAGCACCTGGAAGATCCAAAGAGCAGATAGTCATGCTAATGACAAAACAACAACAACAACAACAACAACAACAACAACAACAAAAAACAGTAGAGGTGTGCTATGTAAGGGCTAATTTAAAATCTATTTATTCTTATTTTTTTTTAGAGACAGAGTCTCACTCTGTTGCCCTCGGTAGAGTGCTGTGGCATCACAGCTCACAAAAATCTCCAGCTCTTGGGCTTAGGTGATTCTCTTGCCTCAGTCTCCTGAGTAGTTGGGACTACAGGTGCCCACCACAATGCCTGACTATTTTTTGTTGCAGTTTGGCTGGGGCCAGGTTCGAACCCACCACCCTCACTATCTGGGGCCAGCACCCTACTCACTGAGCCACAAGCACCACCCTTAAAATCACTTTAAAAGATTTTAGTTACCAACACATTAGTTACCAACACAGGCTTTATACTCGGAGATTCTGGATTGTGTACCAGCTTGGCCAGTATTTAACCTATTTAACCTTGGACAACATACTCAATTTCCCTAAACTTCATCTTCTTCTTCACAGGGTTTATAGATAACTAACAAAACACTGTATATTATAAAGTGTTTTGCATAATATCTGAGATATGCTTAATAGTTAAAAAAAATTTATTTAGGATGGTGAATACCATGATGATGATGATATTCAGTCAGGATAGGGTTGCACCATTAATAAATAATAAATATATAGATATATACTACTTTCCTGCTATCTTTCTGACAGAAATTTTTATAACCATTGGATTATAAAAATGAAAGTAAACTTTGGTAATATGAGATTGCCAGTTTCAAATAAGTCTAGCTATAGGGAAATTACCTAGCCAAGACTGACAAAGCAGAGGAAGTTAGAATTTTCCTCCCTGTGATTGAATACGATGAAACATTATTGACCCTGAATTATTTCAGGCTTGGCATCCCTTGTGTATTAGGTAATTTCTGAGTTGGTAAGTCCCACCTTCATCCCAAAGTTGTATCATATCCCTGAATACTCCATGTCAGGTATATAAATGCACCTGAAATTCTACCCTATTAGTTTTTAGAAGTAACCAAGCTTCTTGCTGAGAATTGCTGCTAATCACCTAGAGATTCATAAGGTGTTTCTGAAGGTTAAATGTAAAGTTTATTGAAAGTCCCTAGCATAGACTTATTTTTTTAAAGATCATTGCTTTCCAAAGATAATATCCATTCTTTTGAAAAGGTGTGTATCGCCCCTAACAGCACAGTTCAGAATCCTTTTCAGTGGGAAGATATAGAAAAGAGTCAAATATCAGATTAGTGATTAGACAGAATGACCCATGATCTCTGAGTTTATAATTCTGTGCCCAAATGATTAAGCAGTTGGGGTCAGAGGGATCTTTGAGCAGATGCCAGGGGTCATGTCACTGAGTAAGGGCTGAGAGTGTTGCAAAATGGAGTGGTTGGAATGGCTTCTTGCTGAAGCAACTAAAACCTCCACTCAAACTGGCTCAATTAATAAGAACATATGATTCAGTTGTAGCAGCCCAAAAATATACAAGGATTATTTTATGTAGCTCTTTAGAGATATTACCCAGGACTTTTCTTAATTACTTCTTCTATCGACAGTGTCAGCTTCGTCTGAAGTGAGTTTTCTTCATGGTACTAACATGGCTGCCAGAAATAACTGGGGAACATGCTTTCAAATTCACTTAAGCATTTTCCCCCAACTGTCCCTCCTTTCATTCCAATTGGGCCATCCAAGGACAGCTCACCTCCAGAAGTAAGAGTCAGTGAGGGATTTCCAAGCACTGACTGGCTTCACCAGTTAACAGACTGGGCATTACTGGAAATGGGAGAAGCAGAGGTCAAGACCAAAACCAGACATGTCTGTAGAAAGGAATAAGAAATCAATGAAGGCTGGTCAGACAACAAGGCAGCTCACTGCAGAAATAAGAGATTGGATAAAAGATAACCAAGGCAGTCCTTAAGATTGGGTGAGCTGTAGAAAAAAATCAGCAAGAAGAGAATTTGGTCAAGTTCAGAAGGATATAAGGTGCAAAGGCAAATGTTTAAGTATTGTCTTTCAGTCCCAAGACTCATCCTATAAAAGGGAAAGGATCAGAGAAAGCTGTAAAGAAAAATAGTGACAGATACGTATTAGGCACATAATATCTTTCAGTACATATTACTTATATGTAATAACAGGAAAACATTTTCACTGAGCACTCACTTGTGGTAATGCTAAATATCCTGCATACATTCTTTCATCAACAGATATTTTAGTGGCCAGGCACAACGGCTCATGTCTGTAATCCTAGCATTCTGGGATGCAGAGCCGGGAAGATCACTTGAGGTCAAGAGTTCAAGGCCAGCCTGAGCAAAAGTGAGACCCTGTTTCCACTAAAAAAAAAAAAAAAAAAAAAATTAGCAGGGTGTTTTGGTGGGTGTCTGTAATCCCAGCTACTCAGGAGGCTGAGGCAGGACCATTGCTTTAGCTCAAGAGATTGAGGTTTCTATGAGCAAGGCTGAAGCCATGGCACTCTAGCTGAGGTGAGAATAAGATTCTGAAGATTCTGTCTCAAAAAATATATTTTTTAGTCAATGACTGAATAAATAGATGAATCTATGTATTGAGAAACACCCCATATAAAGATAATGCTACAAAATCATACCTCATTTCAGTTTCACCTTTTTATAAGATTGTTTCAACTTTTTTTTTTTTTATTAAATCATACCTGTGTACATTGATATGATCATGGGGCATCATACACTACAATATAAACCTGGCTGTGGAGTAGCCAATCAGAAGTTGTGGGAACTATGATTCAGTTTCACAGAAATACAACCTTTAAACCTGCGTGCAGAGTTAGAGGAATTAGTGGTAACATGGGGCATGGAATACAAAAATACCTTAGAATGTTTTATAATAGTTCCCCCCTCAGCAAAATGAAAACTTTCAGGCCGGTTTGCATGTTGTTAAAACAAAAGAGCCTAGAAAAGTCAAAATAAAAAAAATTAAAAAAAAAGAAAGAAAAGAAATGAAATCAGAAAGGAAGAGCAAAGAGAGGGAAGGAGGGAGGGAAGTGGGACTTTGGTGTGTGCCACACCTTTTGGGCGCAAGACACGACTGTAAGAGGGACCTTACCTAAAAAATGCAATCAGTGTAACCTGGTTTATTGTACCCTCAATGAATCCCCAACAATAAAAAATAAAG
>CAUYPK010090067.1:0-16861 GCA_963574355.1 Loris lydekkerianus
TCTTAACACAATAACTAAGAAAATGCCAGGAAGGCTATGTTAACCAGTGTGATGAAAATGTGTCAAATGGTCTATAAAACCAGTGTATGGTGCCCCATGATCGCATTAATGTACACAGCTATGATTTAATAATAATAATAAAAAAGAAAGGTGTCTGTACTTTTTCTCCACTCTCCTTCTTATCTAATGAGTAAAGAATGGAGGTGTTCACAACTGCAACTTTCATCAGCCAGGAATGTTTTCCACAATTTGTAGGACTTCCATGTAAATCTGTAACATCCACAGTGCTGATCAGCTCTGTCTACTTTCCCCATAAACTTTGTGTATTCTAAACTAAATGTTTTTCAAATTGAATGGGCTGTTGCTTTGTATAACCAATGATCAACTGTATTTGAGTCCTAAAGAATATACTTAGCATTGTCACTAACCTCTTATCAGATGAGGGGCACATCATTTTCAATTCACATTTTAGGCACATATTTCATATTCCTGAAGTTTTTTCTTTGCAGATCTGGAAAATTCCTCCAGGAAGCCATAGCTGTTTCTGTTGTATGTATTTTTATTTTAAGTAATTTTCAAGAAAGTGGAGGGCATGTGTATTATGCAACAACAAAACAAACACACACACACAAAAAAAAACATGTTAGACATCTTCTAACATTGGAGAGAAACAGGAAAATCATTATGTAGGACGAGGTCCAAGGTAGGACAGGAAAGGGATTTGTTATTTCTCCTTTTCCACACCTCACCCCCATAAGGGTAAAATATCCTACTGGACTACCTACACACTGCTATGAACAAGTACAGTTGGGTGTCCAATACTACTGAGTGATACTATTCATTCCATAAGGCTCAGGTAAAGACATGTCAGTAAATGCATGACCTCTGTAGTGACCATTAGGCCCAAATAGGAGCCTTTTATCATAAGGATTCTTTGGTGAGGAGTAGAATCAGAGTTATTTGTAGGAGGACTATACATTCATGTCTAGATTGTGGCACTGACAAAATTAACAGCAGTAATATATTTGTCTTTAAAAACTTGAAGCCGTAATTGATACATGGTTAGGGAGCTGAAACACACAGTGAGAACAACCTAAAACTTTCCCCCCAGCAGTATAAGCAGATGCCAGAGAAGTCAACTTTGTTGACTCTGTTGTGAAACATAATTTTTGGCATGTAAGAAGAGACTGGGTCTGTGGGTTCCTTATCCTGAGAGGAGAATCCTAAGAGCAGTTGAGACCTAAGAGAGAAGGCCATAGGGATTGACCAGAGGGAAATTAGAACTGGGGAGCGAGAAAGGGAGAATAATGTTTTTGTGAGACTCTCTCAAGTTTAGAGTAAGCTTTGATTCTTAAACCCAAATCAGGAAGATGTTAAAAATCACATCTAGATTAGTTTGGAATTCAAAATATGTGAAAATGTTGCATCTAAATTCCTCAGTTTGGAAAAGTTATAAATTGGCAAAGTCAGATACACCAAAAGTAAATAAGGTAGCTTTACAATATTAAATTTTGAACCTAGTCTATAGGGCAAAATTAAATATACGTGCCATCCAAGGTATATTTGGCCCTCAGTATCCCCAGGCTCCCTTTCTGTGGATTGAAAATACGAAAAATACATAAATAAAAACAAGACACTGATAGCAATAATACAAATAAAATAACTATTCAATAACATTTATATGTTATTGGGTATTATAAGTAATCTAGAGATGATTTCAAGTTTATGAGAGGATGCACATAGGTTATATGAAAATATCCCATTTTATATAAGGGATCTGAGCATCTTCAGATTTTGGTATCTTCCTGGAGTCCTGGAACTAATCCCTTGGTAATTCCAAGGGATGACTGCATTGATAATGACAAAGAATTGTCTGTTGTAAGAATTTCTGTATCTAAGACTACAAAGATAATTTTATCATACCATATGTGACCAAGAAGATAAGGAAATCTCCAAAGAGATAATGTTTGATTATATTTACGGTCTAGTTTCCACCAGAGTGATCTAACATGCAGCATAGTGACTGTAGTTAATAAAATATGTTTACTTGAAATTTAGTAAGCGTGAGATCCTAAGTGTCCCTACTCCCCCACCTCCCAGACACATAAAGTGACACCTAGGTGCTGTGATGAGTATATTGATGTTAATTAATTTGATTGTAGTAATCATGTCACAATACGTACATATATCAAATCATCATGTTGTGTATACAATCTGTATTCGTCAGTTATTCTTCAATAAAGCTGAAAAAGCCTTAGGCATATTAACTAAAAATTTGAGTCTCAAAGAATAAGAATTAGGAAAGAAGAAATAAAACTGTCATTTTTTTTGCAGGTTGTGCTGGATACTTTCTGTTTTCCCCACTGGATATTTATTCCACCTATTACATTTTGCTCTATGTTCCAGATGTTTGGTCTGAATAAATTGTATTAGTGCATTGGCATTTATTTGAATTTAGCCAATGGGACACACCAGTGGGATATTAAAGGCTGGAAAGAGAGAAAAGTTTGGGTGGGGTATATGTTTTCTTGCTTTTCACCCTTTGTTTTCTCCCAAGACCCTGAGTCCTGCTTGGTAGCCTCCCTATGTGGTTATTTCTTGATGTTTCGGTAACCATCCTCCACTTTTCCCCTTCAGGACAGTGGATGATATTCCCTCCCTAGGTCACTAATTCTGGTTTTTATATCATAAATTTTTGCTTTCCATAAACCTGACAATTTTATAAACAGTGTCCATTTTTTTTAAGTTCTCCTCAATTACCCAGTTTTAGGGTGTCACCTATTTTTTGCCTAGATCTTGATTAATGTACAAATGACACACATGATTTCCTACTTAGAAACCCTTAAAGAAACTATACCATTAAGAGAACATGGCAAGATTGCTTTCAAATGTCTGTTATGCAAAAATAAGTTGCATTTTTCTATACCAAAAACAGAAATGGAAAATCACAATCTTTAAAAGATATAATTTGCAAAAACCGTCAACTCATTTAGTGTTAACTGAGAATAAACCTCAAAAACATTCTAAGACTTTATGGAAAAATTATAAATCTTTATTGACATTTTAGAAAATCTAATATGAGATATATTTGTCTATGGATTGGCAAAACACAATGTGGTTGCTTAAAAATATGTTAGAAAACATTTTGATACTCTTCCCTTAAAAGATGGAAATTAATTTCTTCCTTCCTCTCATGAGGATGATCTGGGCTTACTGACTTACTTTTAAGAAACAGAATATGGTTAGGAGTGATAGTTTATGACTAGGTTACAGAAGGCATTAGAGCTTCTTCCTTACTCCCTCTTTCTCTTGATTACAAACTGTCATGTCATGAAGGCCCAGCAGCCACCTTGTGGAGGGCCCACGTGGTGAGGAACTGAGAGGCCTCTGGCTAACATCTATGTAAATGAGCCATCTTGGAAGCAGATCCTTTAGCCCTGGTCGAGTCTTCAGATAACAGAAGCCCTGTGTGCATGAGACTGAAAACTCAACCAGACACTGTAAGCTGGAACCACTTAGCTAAGCTGCTCCCAAATTTCTGATCCATGGTGTGGGGAGCGGGCTCTGGAAAATGCTCAAGAAGCAACCCCCAATCACTTCTCTTCCTTTAACAACATTGTTTTCACCTGCCAAGTCACGTGGCCCATGCGTACTTTCCTTGTTATTGGCAAGCACAGTTTTTCCTCTTTAAGGATGATCTCTACCCCATGTGTTAAGATGAATGCAATCTTGTTAAGATACTATATAAATAAAGCTGTTACTGTGGTTCAGGGGCTGGTTGTGGTCATCAGCTGTGTCAGTCCTCCAGCTGTTATCCTATCTCATGTCTCCTGTCTTTCTTCTCCTCTCCTTGTCTTTCTGGCTTCATTTCTCAATTTCCCACCATTTCCACTCAGGTCAACTTTCTCAACTTACCCTCCTCACATTGGGTTATGAGAGGTCCCTCTCTCATGCCTGTATGCAACATGTGGAAATTATGTGAGTTAATAAATGTTTGTTATTGTTTTAAGCTACCATAATTTTGGCTAATTTGTTGCATAGTAACATATTGGTAACTGACACATCCAATATCATAAAGTTATCAATTACTTCTAAATTTATCTCGAGACTAAATGCCATTTCAATAGAAATACCAGATGGACTTTTCTTTAACTTGATAAACTTATTTTAAAATTTATACATAAATACAGATATTCAGTTATTCCCTTGAATAAGAATAGAGAGATAAGATTGGCCCTAAACAGACACAAAAGCTTAATATAGGGGCATGGACAGATAAATAGATGAAAGAAATAATATAGATACTCCAGAAAGAGATTTATTTATAAGTACACACTTTATCTGTAATAGAAGTGGTACTACTCGCCAGAGTGGAGACAGTGGGTTTTCAATAAATAGCATAGAGGAAAATGATGGTCCATTAAGAAACACAACCAGAAAACAAACAAAATTAGATCCACTCTAAGTTTGGGTACCAGAAAAAGCAGAACTTGAGACAAAGATTTAGGTGTACATAGTTCACTTGAGAGATAAGTCTGAGAAAGCAGAGTAGAGATTTGGAAAGTAAAACAGAGGACAGAGGAAAGCAAATAAAGGGTGTATTTATGAATCAGCTATCTCTATGGACAAGGGTGTCTTAATCCTGGGAATACCCTGAGACACTCCACAAGACACACCTCAAAATTTAAAGCATAAAGGAGCTGAGATATTAATTGACCAACTCCTATTCATCATTAGTTGAATATTGTTCCTAAAGGTAGACTCTGGTAATTGATTGAGATAAGCCTCACAAACAGTAGCATTTTAAATAGCCCACTTTTATATTCATGGATTCTCTGGGCATTGCTTTGGATGGGGCATAGAGGTGATGTCTTGTCTCTGCTTCACAATGCCTGGAGACATAACCAAGAAGACTCAAATGAGTTAGGGTGACTTGAACAAAAAGGACCACAAACATGAATGTTCCTTTTATCAGATCCGTCACTTGATTGGGATGAACCAAGGGCTGGGTCAGCAGAGATAGAACACCTACTTGTGGTCTTTCCATGTGGTTTGAGCTTCATCTATCCTAGAGGTCTAATAGCAAAAAGATGGAAGTTTCACAGCTCTTTCTAACCTAGCCTCAGAAGTCATGCATCATTACTTCCGTCTCAAGCCAAGTTACCAAAGCCAGCTCAAATACAAGGTGGCAGGGGATTATAGTCCACCTTTTGATGGGAGGAGTGCCAGAGAATTAATGGTCCACAAAAGGGCATCACCTTTTTGAAATTCCTGTCCTACCTGTGTGTTCAGGTTGTTATACTCACACAGCCGGAGAAAAATTTTATGAGTAGAGGTATATGTGCTCGAGTTAGGCCATTGTTGGTGTGTACAGAAATTATCCAACAAAGCTGCATACGACTTCCTGGGTAAAAAAGTGGGTATGAGCAGGGCTCCAACAAGATTGCCCATCAATCATCTGTACTATTTAGATCTTCTTGTGCCCCACTTTGGGTCCACGGTGTCCTATCTCTGAATCTTCAAGGTGATGGCCTTTTATAATCTAAAAAAAATCCTAGGAGTGCAATGAGACAAGGCACAGTTACTCTTCTTGAATCAATCCTGTGGGTAAGATTAATATTCATTATCTCCTCTTCCTTACCCACAGCTAGCATTTCTGCTTTATAGGTTGCTTATCCAGTGGAGTGGAAGAGATCTTCATTTCTGCAGGGCCTGATCTCTGGTTACCATGTCCTTGTCAGGTCTGTTTACTGCAGTTTCTCATTGACTATTGTCACCAGACATGCAAGGCATGCGAGGACCAAGAGGCACTGCAGAGAATCCTCAGAGTTTCAGATATATGTAGAGATATATATAAAGTAGAAACCCCAGTTTCTCACCATAGTCAATTCCCATTCACTGACTAGTTTAGCTAAAGGAATAACAACTTTTGGGGGGCCTGTTGGTCCACTGGTGCAAGGAGCCCCGATGATCAGATAGCAGTCATAGTTTTAGGTTGATTTGAATACTTACTATCACCCTGATAGAAATGCTCTAATTAGGGAACTAGGACCTCTAACCCAGTAGAACCTAAAATTCTGAGTATAGAAATGACAAAATCCTCAAGTAGATTACTTGGAATGATAAAGATTAATTCTATTTCCATCCTATGGTTTCCAGGCTCATAATTTATAGACTTGGGACATAGAAAATAAAACAGCCTATGGTTTATCACACATACTGAATTTTGAAGGATAAAACTCTAAACTTACAGGGTGTCATTCCTAAAATAGTATTTCAAATGTGTCTTAAAAGACCACTCTAAAGTTTCATCAGGCCACCGCTTCTGGGTAATGTGATGTATATTAAGCCTACTGAAAATCCTGTAAGAGTGTACTTATTTTTTCATCTCCTTTGATATAAAATAAGTCCTTTCTCTGAAGCAATCTTATGTAAGATTCCATATGAATAAATAATATACTATATGAGCTCTCAGATAGTTCTGCCAGCAGAGATACTGTCAGGAAATATAAATTTGCACCCAGAATGCATACCAATTCTGGGTAGGATAAGTTGCTCCACCTGCTTGAGTGAAAGGAATCAGGTATAATCAATATCTCAATCAAAAGATGGCACCATATTGAGAGTTTAGCATAGGTCTTACTGCTTATTGATTGGAGATTGGTGATGATGTCTGGGTTAGCTTTGGTGAGAGAGAACTCACATTGATGAATCCATGCGTAACATTTATTCTACCATGTAGGCTACTGTATTTATGGTCCTATTGTGCAAGCCCTGGGGTAAGTGGTCTAGGACAGAGATTGGCTCACCTCTACTGGGTGGCTCACTCTTTTCACCTGATTTCTCAGTGCTCCTTCTGCAATATCTGGTGGCCATTAACCTAGAAAATATCCTTCCACGTTGTGCTCACTCCTTTGGTTTGTTCTCATCCTTCTTCCCCAGAACTTATTTTTTATCTTCTAATCTTGCCCCTTCTAGACTCTGATCATATGTTACTTACTCACCCATTTGTTACTGTCCAAGTATATCATTAGATATTAAAAAGTGAAAACCAAGTCTAGTACTTATGTTTCTGCCCACTAAAATGATTTCCCTTTAGAACTGTTTTACAGAGCCACCCCCTGAGTGTCAGTCACTACAATGTGGAAGCAGCACGGTTTTGATTAGAACCAATGGAGAGTCAACATATTTGTGAACCTGATTCTTGTATTTTCTTTGTGTATCATCTGGCCATAAGGAAGCCTCAGTAAAACCATAGTGTGAGCTGAAGGAAAGCATCAGTACAATAGAGTAACCGACACTGGTGTTATTTTTTCTCTTAGGACTCCAAATGTTCTTTTGTTAATATGTAGTAGATTGTTATTTCTGAATAGTGGAACTTAATGGACATAAAAATACCCAAGTTATGTAACTCTGGCAGATGGTCACTCAATGCTTTCTTTGAGGTCAACTCAAAACTGGCAGTTTTCTAGTTCACTTGACATAAATTAAAAGATTATTCTTATGTGTGGTAAATACTTTCTCAAAATCTAAATAACTCTACAAAATATGTATGTTCTTTCTTAGTGATGGGAAGTTCAAGTTGCAATAAATTATCCTTTATGTTGAAGAGAAGGTCCTATTATCCCCCAGACCTGCTGATCCTGGGGTAGTGAAGGATTTCTGAAAAGAACATCCTCAAGATGGGATTAGATTTGCATGACATTTTGGAGGGAAGTAGCAGTGACAGATTAGAGGGGAATAGCAAGAGTAGGCAGGATGGGCCTTCAGACCACAATGTAAGTGTGGCATCTATAATAAGTAAAGGTCAATGGAGGAGGATTGGGCAGGAAGATTGATGGCAGCACAGTTCCAGGAATGTTTTGGCTGAGTTTATGGAAGTTATGCCTCAAAGTTGCCTACCAGAGCAATCAGCCCATATCCCATAGGAATGGTCTAGTGTTTGTACTTTGATAATCCACAGTTACTGTCTAGAAATAACCTAAAGGGAAACATGGTCTTGGAATAAAAACGTGGGTGGATTTAAAGGATGACAGCTGGGCTGTCAGTTGAGTATTCTCCCTGTAGGCAGTTCTCTTAAAGGAGATCTGATTGGCACATTCTTATGGCTGTCATAAGATCTCTGAAGTCAGCAATCTCCCTGACATTCTCAGGTCTGACTTCCCATCTTCTGGAGTACATGGGCTTTGGCAGACCATTTATGCCACTTTCATGCTTTCTCTAATATAAAGGGACTGTGTAAATGACCTATAGGGTACTGAGATGATCTAGGTTTCTTATTCTATATTGTGGAAGGTAGAAGGAGGGTTAATGGAAACATGGAGCAAGATGGTAAAAATGTATTGCCACCTGTCCTAGGTATATGCAAACTTTTTTGACTCTTCTTTCTGAGATAAATTGAAGAGAGCACAATGAGGAAATCAATAGTTTTCATAAACCAGAGGCTGTGTTTATCTGCCTAGTAAAGATACTATCTTCAGCACAGCATCTATGATTGGAACTACCATTTGTTAAGTTTACTGTAATTTGTTACCATATGCCAAATCCATCTGTTTTTTGCAGAACCATGCTAGTGAATTAAACAGGGATATGTTGGAGACCATCATTCCTATATCCTTTATGTCTCTAAGGATTATATTATCCTCTGAAATTCCAGCTGGGTTATGATATTGCTTACAATTTAGCATCTTGGCTAAGGTAGTACAGTTTCAATTGCTTCGATTTTTCTTTTTCTACTACAAAAGCTTTTACTCCAGAGGTCTGGAAAGATGTTGAGGGTGTTGTTAGCTCCTCTACATGGTTATCCAATTCAGTGACGAGAGAAGTGAATACAGAGTGGCCTGCAGACCCACTGGACACAGAGTGACTTCGAAGGTTCAGGACTCCATTAATCATGTGTTCTCCATTCTGCTCCTCTTTAGTAAGAGTGAGGCTTGGCATTTTTGGATTCCTAATATTCCTGTCATGTCAGACCTTGCATTCAATAGCCCTCAAAAGATCTGAGCATTCTCATTTCCCTAGTGTTACCTGAGTAAATGGATGTAGATCCCCTTATGAGAAAGGATTTGGGGAATACTTTGTACATGCTACTGTAGGGATGCAAGGTACTTCCTTAAAATTGTCTGACCTCTCCTTCACTTGGTGAACTCCGTGTCTAAGAACTGGCTCAGGGAACTGAGGGTTTCTGATTTTACATTGCATCAACTAACAGCAGCCTTCTGATTTCCATCTCAAAATAATTTTTAATTATTTTGAGAGTAAGTCAAGCAATACTCTCATAGGTTTCCCATCTGTTTCAGTTATGTAAATTTTTTGATTTCTTTGCCACAATGAAGATCCTAGTGAATCAAGGGCTCTGGTTGCCATTCCATTCTTTCTGTCCATTACCATAATTATCTCCATTTTTCCTGTACTGCTAAGTGTCATAATTTGAACTCTGCTATTCTGGAATTCAATCAACCGCATTGACACTAGGGAGCCCAGTTCATAATGTTGCCTCCTATCATTCATTCCAGACTATAGAGGACAGACTGTGACTCCCTTATGGTACATTCCTTACTGTTTTAATAAATCCTAGTGTTCTCTGGTCCCTCCCAGGACACATAGTGACTGATGACTGAAATGGTGATGACACCATTTCAGCAGGTGTACCTCTCTGAATCCTTCCTCTGTTTACTGACAAGGCAACTCTAGGACCTATAGTTTATTTCTTATAGGTCAATTGTGCTTGAACTTTTGGGTCTGAAGACCTATTTATACTCTTACTAAAATCTCTGGGAACTCTGAAGAGTTTTTGCTTATGTGGGTTATATTTAAATATTTACCTTATTAGAAATTAAAATGGTAAATATAAAATATATTTGAGTTAATTCATTTTAAAATAACAAACATAAGATCATTACTAGCTAGTTTATGCATCTTTATGAAAAATAGCTATTTTTTTGAGACAGATGAGAGCAATGGCAATGAATTTTTGACATTTTGCAAATCTTTTTGATATCTGACTTAACAGAAGATAACTAGAATTTTATGTTTTTTTAAATTTAAATTTTTAATTCTTATGAGTACATAATAACTATATATACTTATGGGGTCCATGTAATGTTTTGATATAGGCATACAATTGCAATAATCAAATTAGGATAATTTAGATATCTATTGCCTGAATTATCATTTCTTTGTCTTAGGAACATCCCAGCTTTAGTCTTTTTGTTATTTTAAAGTATACCATATTTATTGTTTACAATAGTCACTTTATTGTGCTATCAAATATTTTTCATTCTACCTATTTAACAATATTTTTGCACCTATTTACCATCCCCCACTTTATCCTCCACTCCCCAATGCCCTTTGCAGCTTCTGGTAACCACCATTCTATCTTTTATGTCCATAAGACAGATGTTTCAATATTTAGCTCCTACAGATTAGTGATAACATGTGATGTTTGTCTATCTGCGCTTGGCTAATTTCACTCAATGTAATCTCCTTCAGTTTCATCCATGTTGTTGTAAATGTTAGGATTTCATTCTTTTTATTGCTGAGTAATATTCCACTGTGTACATGTGCCACATTTTCTTTGTTTTTTCCTTTCCTTTTCTTTTCTTTTCTTTTCTTTTCTTTTCTTTTCTTTTCTTTTCTTTTCTTTTCTTTTCTTTTCTTTCTTTCTTTGTTTTTTTGAGACAGAGTCTTACTTTGTTACCCTTGGTAGAGTGCTGTGGTGTCACAGCTCAAAGCAGCCTCCAACTCTTGGGCTCAAGTGATTCCCTTGCCTCAGCCTCCTGAGTAGCTGAGACTACAGGCACCCACCACAACGCATAGCTATTTTTTTTTAGAGATGGGGTCTCGCTCTTACTCAGGCTGGTCTCATACTCCTAAGCTCAAACAATCTACCCACCTCAGCCTTCCAGACTGCTAGGATTATAGGCATGAGCCACTTCACCCGGTACCACATCCTCTTTATCTATTCATTCACTCATGGACACTTAGGTTGATTCCAAATCTTGGCTATTGTGAACAGTGCTGTAATAAATATGGGATACCATGTCAACATATTGATTTCCTTTCTTTTGGATATATACCTAGCAGTGAGATTGCTGGGACATATAGTAATTCTTCTTTCTTTCTTTTTCTTTTCTTTACTTTTTTTAAATTATTTTTTTATTTTTTTATTTTTTATCCAGAGTCTCACTCTGTTACCCAGGCTAGAGTGAAATGGCATCAGCCTAGCTCATAGCAACCTCAAATTCCTGGGCTCAAATGATCCTCCTACCTCAGCCTCCTGAGTACTGGGACTACAGGGCCCCTCTCACCACAATTCCTGGCTATTTTTTTCTGTTTTTAATAGAGCTTGTGCTCAGGCCAGCATGGAACTCCTGAACTCATGGGATCCTACTGGTTTGGCCTCTCAGAGTACTAGGATTACAGGCACAAGCCACTGCACTTGGTCTTATATGGTAATTCTATTTTTAGTGTTGGGGGGAATCTTCATACTGTTCTCCATAGTGCTTGCCCTACATTACATTCCCACTGACAGTGGATGACGACTCTCCTTTTTCCAGGTCCGTGCCAGCATCCATTATAGCCTTTTTGCAGATAGGAACCATTTTAATTGGGGTGAGATGATATCTCATTGTAGTGTTGATTTGCCTTTCTCTGATGATTAATGTCACATACCTAGCCAGTTGTAGGTCATCTTGTGAGAAATATCTAAGCAGACCTTGTGGCCATTTTGAGTGGAATTATTTGATTTTATTCCTATTCCTATTTACTCCTAACTGAATTTACAATGTAAAACTATTTTAAATTGCACACAAACTTTATGGATATCCTGTATATTCTAGTTATTAATACCTTATCACAAGGTAATTTGAAAATATTTTCTCCCATTCACTGCATTCACTCTTTACTTGGTTGATTGTTTCCTTTGTTGTGGAGAAGGTCTTTAGCTTGATGTGAACCTATTTGTCCATTTTTGCTTTGGTTGCCTATGGGGTATTATACAGAAATTATTGCCTAAACCCATATCCTAAAGTGTTTCTATAATGTTTTCTTTTAGTAGTTCATAGTTTAGGATCATAGATTTGTCTTTAATCCATTTTGATTTGATTTTTGTATATGATGAGAAGTAAGGGTCTAGTTTCATTCTTGTGGATATAGATATCCAGTTTTTTCAGCACCATTTATTGAAGAGACTTTTCTTTCCCCACTGTATGTTCTTGACCTTTGTTGGAAATTAGTTCACTATAGATGTGTGAATTAATTTCTAGTCTCTGTATTCTGTTCCATTGGTCTATGTATCTGTTTTCATGCCAGTACCATTCCATTTGGTTATTATAGCTCTGTGGTATTGGAAGGCCAGTAATGGTATTCCTCCAATTTTGTTCTTTTGCCCAGTATAGCTTTAACTATTCTAATTCTTTTTGGGTTTCATATAAATTTTAGGATTATCTAGATTTTTCAATTTACTGGCATACAGTTTCTAATGCTGTGTCAGTCATATTTTTTCCTTTTCCATCTCTAATTTTATTTATTTGGGTCTTTTCTCTTTTTCTCTGAGTCTAGTTAAAGTTTTGTCATTTTTGTTAAAAACCCAACTTTTTGTTTCATGAATATTTTGTATTTTTTTAATATCTGATCTAATCTTTATTATTTCTTTTTTTTTCTTCTCATTTTGGGTTTGTTTTTCTTTGTTTTACTAGTTCTTTAAGATACATCATTTGTTTACTTTTAGTTTTCCTACTTTTTTGATGCAGGCATTTACTATTAAAACTTTCCTCTTACTACTGATTTTTCTGTGTACCATATATTTTGATATTTTTGTTTCCATTTTTATTTATTTTAAGACATTTTTAAATTTCCTTCCTAAACTTATCATTGACCCACTGGTCATTGGAGAACATATTTTTTAATTTCCATGTGTTTTATAGTTTCTAAAGTTCCTTTTGTTATTGATTTTTAGTTTTACTCAATTGTCATTGGAGAAAAATCTTGATATTATTTCAATTTTTTTGAACATTTTCAAGACTGTGTCCTAACATATGGTCAATCCTTGAGAATGATCTATGTGCTGATAAGAAGGTGTATTCCACAGCTGTTAGATGAAATGTTCTGTAAAATATCTTTGAAATTGTCCATATGGTCAAGAATAGAGGTCCCCAACCTTTTTTGGTGCCAAAGACTGGTTACATAGAAGACAATTTTTCCACAAAACAGTGTTAGGGGGATGGTTTGGGGATGATTCAAGCACATCACATCTTCATCTCGGATCATCAGGCATTAGATTCTCATAGGAGTGCGCAATCCAGATCCTTTGCATCCATAGTTTATAATAAGTTCACTCTCCTATTAGAATCTGATGCCGACACTTATTTGACAAAAGGCGGAGCTCAGGTGGTGACGCAGGTGATGGGAAAAATCTGTAAGTGAAGCTTTGCTTACTTCCCAGCCTTGCTGCTCACCTCCTGCTGTGTGGCCTGGTTCCATATTAAGTCCAATATGTCTTTGTTGATTATCTGTCAGCATGATCTTTCTAGGGCAGCCAGTGGGATGTTGAGTTGTCCGTATATTATGATATTGGGATATGTCTGTCTTTAGCTCTAATAATACTTGCTTCATATACCTGGGTGCTTCAGTGTTTGGTGTATATATTATACCTGGCATATCCTTTTTCTGAAATTACCCCTTTATCATTATAGAATGACCTTCTTTGCCTCTTTTTACATTTTTATTTTATGATCTATTTTATCTGATATTAGTATTGCTACTTCTTTTTTAGTTTCTGTTTGTGTGAAGTATCTTTTTCCATTCCTTTATTTTATATTTATGTGTGTCTTTATAGATGAAGTGAATTTCTTGCAGACAGCATATAAGCATATAGCTGAGTCTAGTTTTCTTAATCTATTCTGACACTCTCCTTTTATTTCATTCAAGGGTTTAGTCCATTTACATTCAATATTATTATTATCACGCAAAAAATTACTACTGCTATACTTGTTTCTGATTGTTTTGAGATCAATCCTCTTTCCTTTTTACTGCCTCCCTGTCTTCCTTTGTATAAATGTGATTTTCTTTGGTAGTGTGTTTTCATTTCTTTCTCTTTATTTTTTGTTTATCTGTTGTAGGTTTTTAAATTTGAGTTTACCATGAGGCTTGCAAAAATAATCTTACAACCAATTATTTTAAACTGATTATAACTCAGATTATAAAAAAATAATCAAATAAAGGAAAAGCTAACAAAATCTCTACACATTAACTCTGTTCTCTGCTTCTTGACTTTTGTTGTTTCCATTTGTACCTTTTTAATACTGTTTATTCATTAAATCATTATAGTTATTATATTTGATTGATTTGTCTTTTATTCTTTCTACTCAAGATATGGGTTGTTTACACACTGTAATTACATAATTACAGTGATAATGCATTCTGTATTTTGCTGTATACTTGTCTGTGTACTTTTAACACTGAGTTTTTATCTTCAAATGACTTCTTATCATTCACTAATATCCTTTTCTGCTGGAGTGAAAGACTTCCTTTAGCATCTTTTGTAGGGCAGGTCTGGTGTTGATGAATCTCTCAGCTTTTATTTGTTTGGAAAAGTCTTTTTTTCTTAATTATGTTTGAAAGAGCCTTTTTGTAGGATATAATATTCTGGGATTAAAGATTTCTCCTTCAGCATTTTGAATATGTCATGTTACTCTCTTCTGGTCTATAAGGTTTCCATTGAGATGTTTGCTGCCAAATGTATTAGACCTTCTTTTTATGTTATTTTTCTGCTCTTTCTTCTCTTAGGGTCCATTTTTGCCTGTGGTCTTGGGAGTTTGATTATTAAATGGCTTGAAGTAGACTTATTTGGGTTAAATGTGTTTGATGTTCTGTGACTTCTTATACATGAATATTAGTATCTTTTTCTAGATTTTGAAAGTTCTGTTATTGTTTCTTGAATAAACTTCCTACTTAAACCTCTCTTTCTCTGCCTTTGTAAGACCAATAACTCTTAGAGTTGCCATTTTTGAGTCTATTTTCTAGATCTTGTAGACATACTTCATTCTTTCTTACTCTTTTTTCTTTTCTGACCCTGTGTTTTCATTTAGCCCATCTTTAGTCTCACTAATCCTTTCTTTTGCTTCATAAATTCTGCTGTTGAGACACTCTGATGTATTTCTTTAGTTTGTCAAGTTAATTTTTCAGTTCCAAAATTTTTGCTTGATTGTTTTGTTTTTAGTATTTCAGTTTCTTTGTTGGAGTTCTCTGATGGGATTCTGAATTCCTTCTCTGTGATTTCTGGAAGTTGAGCTTCCTCAAGATGGCTATTTTGAATTCTCTGTCTGAAAGGTCCATCACTCTGAGATAGGTCACTTGTGCCTTATTTAGTTCATTTGGTGAGGTCATGTCTTTTGAATGTTGCTGATGGCTTATAGATCCCACACACAGATGGGTGGGAATTTAAGAGTTAGGTATTTATTGTAATCTTCACAGTCTAGGCTTATTTATATCTCTTTTTCTGGAGAACATTTTCCAGATTTTCAAAGTTACTTGAGAATTTGATCTAAGTCTTTATTCACTGTAGACATATCAGCAGTAGGGGACACCCCAAGCCAAGTGACATTGCGATTCTTGCAGAATCTGGGTGATACTGCCTGTGTGGGCTTGGATAAGATACTTGGAGAATTCACTGTGTTATCAGACAAAGTCTCTCATGTTCTTCCTTCCATTTCCCTCACATAGAAAGTGTCTCACTCTCCATGCTGTACTGCCTGGAGTTGAGGAAGAGGTGACAGGAGCACTCCCTTATGGCTACCACAGTTGGGACCATGCTGGGCCACATTTGAAGGCAGCATCATTTCAACCAAGGCCCTAGCAAATACTCCCAAGCCCAAGAATTGCCTCCCTAACTGCACTGCCTAGAGTTAGGGGAGGGATGATGAAGGGTATCCCTTGACTGCCATAGCTGGTGTCTCACTGGGTCACACAATCTAAGTCCACTGGCTCTAAGCCTAATGCAGTGCTCGTACTTGCCCAAGATCTGGAGTGCTCTTGGCCCTGACTGCCTTTCAATTTTATCACAGGCTCCAGGCCACTTGAGTTAGCAAGTGTTAGAACCAGCAGGAAGTCATGTTCCTACCTCTGGGGTAGAAAATTTCTCGTTAGCCAGGACTGGTCTAACTGTTCTCTTTGTGGGCGCTGGCGGAATTCTGTCCTGTATTGTATTTTCCTTTGACAGGATGACCATAAATTTTGATGCAGAGTTCCACAATCATTTTACTTTCTATCTCCTGAGCCCAGATTCTCTCTCCACCTGGGGCTGGTAGGGAGCTGTTAGTGGGTGGTGTAGGCAACACAAGGCTGCTTTTCCTACCCTCATCAGAGTGTCTTTCTTTTATATGATGCTAGGACCAGGAACTGTGATTGCTCACCTGATTTTTGGTTTATATTATGAAGGTGCTTTCTTGAATGCATAGCTGTTCAATTTGGTGTTTCTGTGGGGGAGGATCTCTGGACAGTTCTATTAGGCCATTTTGCTCTCTACCTCTCTAATTTTATGTCAGTCTCTACTTAAACGTTGTTTTGTTTGAAATATATGCAGAAAATCTAGCTTTTAAAAATATGTAGTTAGCAAAAGGAAGAGTCTGCTAATATCCTTTTAAAATAGTTTTAGATTGTGCTCCTGGGATCAGAGAAGACAGATAATGTCAATGCTTTTTGTGGGTGAGACTACTTGGCCTAGTCCTTGATCTCTTCTGTAAAGGGATCCGGCCTTTGGGCTGGGAGGATACTGGATTCTCAAGGACAGAATCTCAAGCTGTTGCCTTGGGTAGAGTGCCATAGCATCATAGCTCACAGCAACCTCCAACTTGGGCTCAAG